>JAODAL010055418.1:0-23977 GCA_025379985.1 Phyllomedusa bahiana
GGGTTTGGTTGATCGATTAACGGGTACAGTGAAAAAATCGAATCGAAATCGACGTCGTTCCCATTAAAGTCAATGCAAAGTAAAAATGGTGCGGCGCAGTTTTTGTCCCCATTTAGGGGAAAAATACGGGGCTCTGATTGGTTTTTATGGTCAATTGTTTCTATGGGCTTTTATTGGTTGTTGGGGGGCAAAAAACCACAGTTGCGTTTGACATTTTTTAAAAATGAAAGCCTTTGGTTCTAAAACAATGTATCCGGGGGCATGAATTAAACATTTTTTTCTGAAACTTGCATAAAAACATGTATCCTGAGGCTGCTGTAATAAATATATGTGTCAGAAAGAAAAGGCAACCAACGACCATTTTTACCCAATAGACCCAAAAAACCAATCAACCCAAGCATCAATCAGACCCCAAGAACCAATCAGTCTCAAAGCAACCAAAAAACCCCAAAATTTAACCAATCAGACCCCAATAACCAATAAAAGGCCCAGCACCCAATCAAGCCCAAAGGGGAACCCAAATCAGTGTCATAGCAACAATCAGAGCCCATAGAACCCAAATCAGAGCCCATAGTAACCAATAAAGGGGGCCCAGAGCATCCAACAGACCCCAAAGGAACCAATCATGCTAAAAAACCAATCAAGCCCAAACACCAATCAAGCCTGAAACCAATCAGACCCCCATCAAAAAATCAAACCCTAGAACCAACAAACCCCATACAACCAATCAATCATTTACGACCAATCAGGCCCATAACAACCAGCAGAACTTATAGAAAAACCAAATCAGAGGCCATGCGCCCCCAATTTGGTTATAAACCAATCAACCCCAAGAAACCAATCAAGTCATAGAACCAATCAGACCATAAAACCAATCAAACCCATAGCCCCCCAAATAAGCCCTAGGACCAATCAGACCCATAAAAACCCCGTCAGAACTTTATAAAAACCCAAATCAGGGGAAAAGGCCCCAAAAACAGTTATGCAACCAATCAAGTCCATAGCCAAAAAAAAAATAAATAGAAAAAAAACCCCAACCCCAAACGAGCCCAAGCAACCAATCCTAAAACCCCAATAAGACCCATAGCAACCTTCCAACCCATAGCAACCGATCAGACCAAACAGCAACCAATCAGAGCTCATAAAACCCAAATCAAGCCCTTTGCAACCAATCAAAGCTCATAGCCCCCAATGGGCTCAGATTTCATTTTCCAGAGCACTTATAAAAAAAATGACTCGGACGTCTTATTGCAGGCATTTTATCAAAAGGCCCAATTTTTTCCAGCAGACAATGAGAGATCTAATCAATCATTTACTTTTAAAACCTCTGTATTATTGATGTGCAGGCAGTGATTGGTGGTCTATATAAAGCTCTAGTGAAGGTACTTCATGTCCTGTATGCGCTTACAAGTATTAGTGAGGTTGCATGCTCAGTGATTGTGAGGCTATAGCGCCTCTTATTGTACGGTTGCTGTACTACCTCGTTCCTCTACTGCTTTACAGGTTGTTCGGTCCGGTCGCGGTGTTGTGGATCCGCTGGACACCACACTAAGCGTTGGTGTATGCACAACCGCAAGGGAACGGAAATCTAAGTAGGTCCGGTTTTCACCAGAAGCCGCCGCAAAAGCGGGATGGACTGCTGCGGCGGGCATTACTTACCAAAGTCGCTAACCCTGACGTGGATTGCCTTGTGGTGGCAGACCGAAGTATAGCGTGGTGCAAATTCGTCAGCAGGCTCGTTGTGGGGTCAGGGCAGAAGGTAGGGCAGGCTGCTATGGTTTGTGGTCGTGGACAGGAGGAGGTGTAGGGCACGGCGGCAGAGATTCGGTGGTCAAGAGATGGAAGCGAGGATAACGGTACACGGTTAGATCTGGACGAGACATAGGGAACGCTTTCTCGATATAGGCAAGACACTAATGATCGGCGAGGAGCGGGCGAAGCGCCCAGAGTGAAATAGAGGCAGTGCCCTGGACAACTTACCCAATTACGGGCACTGCCACTTTAAAACCACTGAGCCGAGCCGGGCAGCGCGCGGCCGGACAGCAGGGACTGCAGGGAAACTGTGAGTAGCGGACCGGGTAAGTGGCGACCGCGGGGGGCGAGTGCCGCACGTCGCCCGACACCTGGGCAGGCGGCGGCATCGTCCGGGGAAGGGGCAGAGCTGCTCCGGCGCCGCAGGAGGCGAGTCGCGTGCGCTTTAGGGGTCGCACAGTCCCCCCCCCCTTAGACCTACCCTTCTTCTAGCCCTTGGAGGATTCTCCTGCAGCAACTAACGGTCCAAGAATGTTGTCCTCGGCTCCACCGATCTTATCTTCAGACATAAAATCCTTCCAGTTCCGATAGGAAATTCCGCCTTTCCCTTGATGGTTTTTTTGTCTAGGATCTCATTTTCAGTGAAGATGTGGCGGGCCTACGCTTCAGAAGATGGGCTTGTTCTATGGGAAAAATACGGTTCTGGTACCCAGGCTTAAACAGGAGGACATGGAAAGGAGTTGGGAATACGATAGTGGGTGGAAGCACGGGAGTTTGTAGGCAGCGGTTGATGCGGGCGAGTACTTATATGGTCAATACGTTTTACCGCGGGCCCCAATTTGTACGAGAGGGATCTTCTGCGGATATATCAGGCCGATAGGCCAGCCGCCTACAACTCTGGGGGTTGGGGGGGGGGGGTGTGGGTCTTCTATTCTTGTTACCGCTTTGGACCTTATGCGTGGATGCATGAGCTGCAGAGAATGGCGGTTGTTTCCAAATGGACACCATATCTTGGGGCGGAGAGTATACGATGCCGGCACTTCTGATGGTGGAGACATGGGAAAATGGAGGGCGGGGGGGGGGTGCTGGCCATAGACGATGAAAAATGGTCGAGGACACCAAGTGGATTCCGGACTCAGGGAGTTATAGGAAAAATCTCCGCCCCAAAGAAGCAAGTGGCCAGTATTCCTGTCGTAAGCCGAGACAAAATTACGTAATAGCCCCCAGTCTGATTGGATCTCTACACTTGGACGTTCGTCTGCGGGTGGTGGTAGGCGAAAGAGTAATGAGGTTCTAACTGCAACCGAGGGGAAGAGGGCCGCCAAGTAACTCGGACACAAATTGGACCCCCGATGCGAGTCAATGTGCTGCGCGTAATAGTCGTTGTAGGCGGAAGGAGTTGTGGAGAAAAAAACTGTTTGGCCTAAAATGGGGGGCAGAGGGGCAGCCCTGGCACGGGATTAAAGTGCGCATCTTCGAAAAAAAAAAACGGTCGCGACCACTCCAGATGAACGTGTTGCCCGAAGAGGGAGGCAGTGTTCCGTTGATGTAAATCCATTGTCACATGAGTCCATGGGGCACTAGGGATGGGAAGTGGGCTGGAGCAATCCCGCGGGTGTGTGGCGAGGAGGCTTGTTTTACAGGCTACAAGTATATCGCCCAGGACTTCACGAAAATCCTTGATGTCCCCAGCAAGCTTGGCACCAGTAATAAACGAAGAAATTAGGAGGAAGGATTTGCTTGCTCCTGGGTGACAGCAACAAGAGAACAGTGTCCCATTTCAAAATTCTCCTTGCGCCAGCGCGGAAGGCATTATGTCGTACTGGGCGGACGGAACCTTTCGCAGATCTACTGGAGCCACGTAGATCAGGGGTCAGGGGAAATTATTTGCTGGGGCGTTGCAACACTCTCTACCCAAACTACATACGGAGTAATCGGCGGTGGATGAGGACCATGGCCATGACGTTCTTCAATGATGGCGAATAATGTCATCCTGGAAATTGAAAAGAGGCGCGAGAAAGGGAGAAGAGGGATGAAAAGGGACCAACCTGGCTTGACGCGGTTGAGGGTTGGGCGATTTGGAGGTATTGAAGATCTTTTATGGTCGGGAGTAACTTGGTGATGGGGGGGGTAACGGGCGGCCTTCCTGAAAGATAAGGGCTAATCCTAGGCGCTAGCTTCGATAGCAGCCACTCGGTCTGACCGGATGGTTGTAATTTCTCGTCCATCAGGCGCGAGAAAGTCGTTGGAGAAGGAAAGCACAGTTGACAATCTTGCCTTTTAGGTCCCTTCTGCATCAGAATTGCGCCAGCCACCGACCCGCAGGAGTCGTACCTACTCCAGAAAGTTGGTTTTCTCGGAATCCGGTACTGGGTCTGGACGGGCGCCGAGGCGAAGGCTGCTTAAAGTAGATGCAAAATGCTTTTCCGGCCTCTGGCGGCCCAACTGCTAAGGGTTTGGAGTTCTTCATGGTAAGTGCAATGATAGTGGGCCACAACATAGAGATTAATTGCAGTTTGATAACTGACGATAGTAATTCGAGATGTGTCCAGGAAACGCACGTATACTCCGTAGACCAACGGAGGGGGCCACTCGCAAGGACAGCACGACAATAAAACAGTGGCAGGATTCCGTCTGTCTGTAACCCGCGGTCCGACGATGTCCGTAACAAATGGATCGGGTAGGTGCGTTCTGGTGGAAGAGAATTTCTCTAATTTAGCCGAGTGGTGGTTGCAGCTTAAACCGCTCCAATTCCAGGCGGGACATGATGAGCGATGAGTTCCACTATCGGCAGAGAAACACCAGAATGTCGTTAGGGTAGACCCACGACACACGTGTAAAGGGGAGATCCGGTAGTATCGTTCACAAATTCATGGAAGAATGCTGGGGGTATTGCCACAGACCGATTGGGCAGAACTTGATATTCAAAAGTGCTCCCATCCCGACTTTGTGTTATAAGGCAGGTCATTCTCTCTCTCATTCCCCTCTGGAAATGCGGATGAGGTTGTGAGGCCTCTGCAGTGTCATACTTAGAAGAAAAATTGTGCCTCCGCGAATGCCGGATTCGAAAAAACAGTTCGTGAATCAGCGGCAGGTGGGATTAGGCAAGGGATTGCGGTTTTTTTCTCCGTGTTTTTTTATGGCACGTCGATAGTGGATTCGGCCGTAAGAGCATCGTTCTTATGATCGTAAGGAAAATCACTGCCCCGGTGGGTGGAGGATTTGCGGTATAAAGCCCTTCTGCAGGATTTTCCCGATTATGGCAGGGGTCCGACATGGCCCTGGGTCATCCTGGTTTTCCGGATAACAGAGCGAGGTGGTTTAAACCTCTCTGCCCCTTTAGGTGGACTTGGCTCCCGGCAGTAGATAGTATAGGGCATAGTTTGAAGGGCGCGAGATGAGGCGGCAGGGACCTCGGGGACTTCTCACGAGGAAAGTCGTCGCATAATCCCGGGTTTGCCGTTGGCAAAATCGGGCAGAGGCTGGGAGGACTGTTGGGATGGAAAGGAGCGCACCGGCGAGGGTGCAACACAGAAAGAGTTCCAGCAAGTATGGTCCCCAGCGACACCCGACCTCGCTGTCATCCAATTAAGCGTTGGGGCACACATGGCGGCTGCTAGCCAACGGGATTAGAGCCCAACAGGGTCGCAGAGGAAGACCGAGGACATACGTTGAGGGAGGATCTTTCCTTTTGCAGGGCGACCAACGTGGAGGGTCACCGGCTGGGTTGGTCCTGTTCAGATGGCGTCTCAAAGCAGCTCACTGTGACGGAGGAAATATCACAAGGGTTCTCCAGGACTAACCACAGGAAGCTGGTAACGGGAATACGAATACAAGGGCGCGTGGAATAAAGTTCCGGCGGGAACCGGAGTTGGAACGCACAGGATGCCTGGAATACAAGTACCCGGAGTACAGTCCTGATTCTTCCCTCCCAGGCCTATAGTCAGAGGCGCAGAGAGGAAGGTGGTCACCTAGGGAGGCCTCACTAACTAGCCTAGGTTGGCGGGCGTTTTCCCAGTCGTGGGGGACGAAAGCAGGACAGCTCCTACGAAAATGATACGGAGACTGGGCACAGTACAGAATAGATTCTGTGCACGGCGACGGGATAATTCCTGCTCAGTAATGTGGACTTGATCCACCGGCTTGGGTTCCTTCCTCGATGGTAGAGGGGGAAGCTCGGCACAGAGGAGGTCTTGGGAAACACGGATAGCCTGGGGCGAGGCAGACGGGCGGGGGGGGGGTCGCGCCAGGTCGCGGTATCTTGGCGGTGCTCTTCTTGGCAACTCTGCGAGCGCACGACAATGCTACGTGGCCAGGTGGTTATGCGCTTTAAAGAAAGGATATGGCAAATCTTTGCTGCAAGGGCGTCCCTTAGATACTGCATAGAAAGGCACTTTCTTAAAGATGGCGCGCAGGGCTCGACCGGCATAACTTCCTGGAGAGCTCTGATGCCAGGGGTGAAAACTGCTCTGCGTACCTCTGGACTGAAGTTTCACCCGGGCGTTGGTTCAAGGTGCCGTCTCTGCAGAAAGGGGTCGATTTTGGTTTTCCTCGAAGACCTGCGAATTCAGCAAAGGAAAAGGCCCTGCAGTTTCCGCAAAACGGGAAATCGCTCCTTCCCAAAAGGGGTGTAGCCCGGGCCCAAAGGGCCCTTTCCCCGGACAACAGGTGACCACAAACGCCCCCCTTTGGGAACTTTCCCACAAAAATTTTGGTTTCCCCCTTTAAAACTCAATGTGCATGGTGCCCCTGGGTGGGGAAAACCCCCCTGCAAAATTTAGGATCACTGTAAAATTTTGGGCAGGCAGCAAACAACGGGGCTTGGGCCCCAAAGGGAGCCATGGGGCCGCCGGAGGGGAAAAGGGGCCACAGGAGGAGGTGGGGGTTGCTCCCGGGGCGGTGACGATTTGTTTGCACCATGGCGGTAAATTTACCCAGCTGTTGCCCCTGCGGGCCCAAATTTTGCTGGGGGCTGTGGGGGTCCCCACGCGAGAGAGGTCCGCCCCCCCTTTGGGCAGCGGAAACCTTTGGGCGGGATCCAGGGCCCCGGATCTTACTTTTGGGGGTTTCCCGGGGACGCGGGGGTGGATCCACTGGACCACCGAAAGCGTGGGTAACCCAACGCCAGGGAACGGAATCTAAGTGGGCCCCCGGTTTTCACCAGACCCCCGCCCCCAAAGCGGGATGGACTTGCTGGGCGTGGGGAAAAACCAGGTCGCCCCCAATGGCGGGAATCCCTTTGCGGGGGGCAGCCGAAGTATAGCGGGTGAAAAAATCGCCCAGGCGGTCGAGTGGGGGTTCGGGCAGAAGGCGGGGCACCCACTTTTTTCGGGTCGGGGGCGGGCCCGGCGGTCAGGGAGGCGGCAGAGATACGTGGTCAAAGAGGGAAGGGCGAGGTTTGGGGGTACCCGGTAGTCAGGCCCGAGACAATAGGGAACGCTTTCTCAATAGGCAAGGCACTAAAGATCCGGCAGGGATGGGCGAATCGCCAGGTCAAATAGAGGCAGTGCCCGGCAATTACCCAATTACCGGCGCACTGCCCCTTTAAATCTCACAGAGCCGGCGCGCCAGACAGCAGGAGACTGCAGGGACACAGGAGTGTGGCCGGGTAAGTACTGGCGCGCCGGAGAGCGAGTGCGCCCGCCGCCCGACACCGATCCCGGGCAGCGGCGGCAACTCATCACCGGGGACCGGGGCAGATCTGCGCCGGCGCCGCGCCAGGAGGAGTCGCGGGCGCCGTTTGCAACACAAGTATTATGAGGTGTATGCAGTGATTGGCGGTCTATAGCGACTCACTACAGTACAAGTGCGTACTACATAACCTTACTGCTCTTACATGGTATTTATGAGGTACATGCAGTGAATGATGTCTATAGCGCTTTCTCTAAGTACATTTCGGTACTATGACATGTCCTGTACTGCCTTACATGTAATAGTGAGGGTGTAAGCAGTGATTGCATCTATAGCGCCTCTCTAAAGTAAAGTGCAGTACTACATTCCGTGACCTGCTCTAACAGTATTAGTGAGGTTTATTGCAGTGATTGGGGCGGTCTATATAGCTCCTCTCTACAGTACAGTGCAGTTACTACATTCCTGTACTGCTCTTACATTTATAGTGAGGTGCATGCAGTGATTGGCCGTCTAATAGCGCCTCTCTACAGTACAGTTGCAGTACTCACATGTCCTGTACTGCTCGTACATGTATTAGTTAGTGCAATCAGTGATAATGTACCTATAGCTCCTCTCAACATACCAGCAGTACACATGTACCTGTACTGCTCTTACATGTATTAGAGAGTCATGCAGTGATTGGTGGTCTATACACCTCTCTAACTACAGTACAGTGCGGTACTACATGTCCTGTACTGCTCTTACATGTATTTTAGTGAAAATCATTTATGTTTTGGCTTTTAATTTGCGCCTCTCTACAGTACAGTGCGGGACTACATGTCCTGAATGCTCTTAAAAATTATTTAGTGAGGTGCACAGTGATTTGGGGGGCTATAGCAAACCCCTCAAAATAACAGTGCAATTAAACAAAGCCGTCCTTTCTTTTACATGTAATTTGTGAGGTGCATGGAGTGGGTTTAAAGGTCCTTTTGCGCCCCCTCTTCAGTACAGTGCGGGACTACAAAAAACTTGTAAAAGTCTTACATGTTTAGTGAGGGTGCAAGGGGAGTGATTGGGGGTCTATAGAGCCTCTTTTACAGTACAGGGGTGGTACTACATGTCCTGAACTCTCTTTTCATGTAGTGAGGTGCAAGCCGTAATTTGGGGGTCAAGTAGCGTTCTCTAAGTACTTTCGGTTTCTACATGTCCCCGTACTGCTCCCTTCCCGTATTTGTGAGGGGCATGCAGTTAATTTTCTGGGCTATAGCTCCTCTCAAATTTTACATTCGGTTTCTTAAAATGTCCTTTAAAAAGCTCTTACATGTAAATGGGGGTGCAAACCGTGATTGGGGGTTTTATAGCCCCTTTTCTCAGTTTAATTTCGGTACTTTCATGTCCTGTACTGTTTTTTTTACAAAGTATTAGGAGGTGGCCCTTCAGGATTGGTGGTCTATAGGCCTCTCAAAATTTCGTGCTGGAAAAAGCCTGTGCTTCTCTTACATGTATTTGGGGTGCAGCAGTGATTTTTTCGGTCTAAGAAAAACCCATACAGAACAGTGGGGGTAAATAATGCCCTTTTGCTTTCCCTTTTCAGTTTTTAGTTGGGCATCTGGAAATTGGCCGGGCCTATACACCTTCTAAAGTAAGGGGGGTGGTTAAACCAAAGTTTTCCGAAAATTTCCTTACTTTTATTTTGTGAGGTCAAAAAGTGATTGGGGGGTTATAGCGGCCCCCTTTAAAATACAGTCCGGTACTACTGGGCCCCGTCCGCTTTAAAATTAATTTTGTGAGGGGGCCCTGCAGTGATTTGTGGCTAGTAGGGCTCTCTACAGTAAAAGTGCGGAAATTTCAAGGGCCCGTACTGCTCTTACATGATTGTGAGGGGATGCGTGATTGGGGGGTCTATAGCGCCTCTCTTTCAGAAAAGGCGGTATAATGCCGTATGTTCTTTCATTTTTATTTAAAGGTTCAAGCTTTGATTGGTTGGGCAAAGGCCCCCTCTAAAAGTACAGTGCGGTACACAAATCCTTCTGCCTTACAAAGTTTTTAGTGAGGTGCAGGGGATTTGGGAATTGGCGGTTTTATAACACCTTTTATTTCCAAAACCTGTCGGTTACTACATGTCCCGTTCTTTTCTTACATGTTTTTAGTTGAAGGGCAAGCAGTGATTGGTGGTCTAGTTGCGCTCTCTACAATTTCAGTGCGGTTTCTACAGGGGCCCGTACTTTCTCTTACCTGTATTAGTAGGTTTCTTTTCATTTTAATTTTTCTTTATAAAACGCCTTCCCCAAAAGTACAGGTGTTTAAATAAAGTCCGGTTTTCGGCTCTTACATTTGGGAATTTGTGAAAGGGGCATGCAGTGATTGGGGGTCTATACACCCCTTTTACAGTACAGTTTCGGTAAATACATGTCCCGTTTTTGCTCTTTTCAAGTATTAGTGGGTGGGATGTTGTGATTTGGTTTGGTTTTATGGCCTCTTTACAGTAAAAGGGCGGGACAAAATGTTTTCCCGTACTGCTTTTTTTTTGTAATTTTTGAGGTGTATGCAGTGAATTTGTGGCTAAAAGTGGGCCTCCTTACCTTACAGTGCGGTTACATGTCCCGTACGGCTCTTACATGTAATTTGTGAGGGGCATGCAGTGATTGGGTGTTATAGCACCTCTTAAGAACCGTGCGGGTTCCCACATGTCCCTTTTTCTGCTTCTATTTCATGTAATTTGGGGAGGGGGCATGGGAGTTGATTGGTGGTTTTAAAGCCCTCTCTTACGTACGTCTGGTCCCACCCTGGGCCCGTACCCTCCTTTCAAGTATTAAATGAGATGTATCCAAGCCCAAAAGGGGGGCCCCCAATTTGAGCCCCTAGCGACCAACCCAAACCCCCTAGCGACCAATTAGAGCCCAAAGTGGGCCAATCAGAGCCCAAACACCAAAATACAAGCAACCAAAAAGTTCCCCTTAGCAACCAAAAAGGGCCCTAGCAACTAATAGAGCCCAAAAACCAAACCCAAACAGAGCCCCAAAAAACCAAAACAAAAAAGCCCATACAAACCAAAAACAGAGCCCATATTTCCCCAAAAAGAGCCCTTTGCAACCAAACACAAACTCACTTTTTGTTTCCCAGAGCATTTGAAGGGAAAAAAAGCGACTCCCGATTGGTTGCTTGACATCCCGGGTTGGTTGCAAAGACATCGAATTTGGGCGCTGTAAACTCGTTTTGGGTTTGTTTTTTTGGTGCGGAAAGTCTGGCTGAATAAAAAGTTTCAAAATTAAAAAATAAACTAGCTGGGTGCCCGGGGGGGACTTTGGGGGTTTAATTTGGGGGGTTTTCCCCCGGGGTTGTGGGAAATTTAAAACAAGGGAGTCTAAATTTGGTCTATGTTCATACACAAAAGCAAAAGACTCGAATTGGGTTTTCCAAAAAGGGCCTTTAATTGGGTTTCTTTGGACCCTTTAAAAGGGGGGCTATGGGCTCGATTGGTTTACTATTTGGGGGCTGAATTTGGGGGCTATGGGTCTGATTGGTTTTTCTATTAGCTTTTGAATTTGGGTTCTATGGGGCTCTGATTGGTTTCTATTGGCCTGATTTGGGTTTTTTTTGGGTCTAATTGTTACTATGGTCTCTGATTAAATTAAAATTTTGGCCCCTTTTATTGGGTTCATTTTGGCTCTGATTGGTTTGCTATGAGCTCTAAATTTTTTACTTTTGTGCTTTTGATTTGTTTTCTATGAAACTCTGATTGGTTTTCTTTTGGGGTCTGGGTTGGTTTCTTGGGGCCCTTTATTATTACTATAAAGGGTCTTATTGGTTGCTATGAGCTCCGATTAGTTACTATGAGCTCTGATTGGTTGCTCTGAGTGCTGATTGGTCGCTATGGGCTCTGATTATTTGCTATGAGCTCTGATTGGTTGCTATGTACTCTGGTTGCTATGAGCTCTGATTGGTTGCTATGGGCTCTGATTGGTCGCTATGGGCTCTGATTAGTTGCTATGAGCTCTGATTGGTCGCTATGGGCTCTGATTGGTTGCTGTGAGTTCTGATTGGTTGCTATGGGCTCTGATTGGTGGCTATGGGCTCTGATTGGTTGCTATGAGCTCTGATTGGTTGCTATGGCCAACAAAGACAGACTTACTGCAAGACAGTGTTCATACGTGAGACCCAATTGTCGGAAATAAAAACTATTAAGAAAATTAAGCATAGTGTGAAGAGGTGGGTCCGAACCTTGGACTGGTACCGGATGTTATGATGATTAATACATTGCGATGATACATGTGATGATGATACATACGTCAGAATCTGACATGAACCAGAAACTAAGTAATTCCATTTGGGTAGGTGCGAATTGAATTTGGGCAAAAATCAGCAAAAATAAATAAATTTATGACCCTAAATTGAGCTTAGGACTCTGGGTGCAGCTTCTAGCGGTTTTAAGGAATTAAACTTAAATGTTTCTTTTAACCTGATCCCTAAGGGTCTGTCTAACCAAAAAGGAATTACAGTCAGTTTTTGACGCAGATTCGGATTTTCAAAACCGTCAAAATCCGACTATAAACCGTCCACACGACTCTGAGATTTTCTGAGGTCAAATTTTAAAACCACTGTTTTGCAAAAATCCTGGAACATTTTCAATCTCCTGTCGGATTTTACTTGGAAAAAGGCGGAAAATGTACTATTAAGTCAATGGGACGGCACGAAAAATGATCAGAAAGCTTTGTTGTTGTTTCTGTTGCCGCATAAAAAAAGCTTGAAAAACGAATCCGAAAACATCACCGAAAAATGAAAACCTAGTTGTTTTTTTGAATAAAATTCTCTCAAAATACTCGTCAGACACTGAGGTTTTAGAATTCAGAATCCAACAAGTATTTTGTCCTTTATTTATTTTAGGGTTACAATTATAGTTACATAACTTGTAAGGCAGAAAGAAGACAGACGTCTTCCAGTTCAGCCTGTTGTGCTAAAGTGTTGATCCAGAGGAAGGCAAAAACCCCCAATGAGGTAGAAGCCAATTGTCCTCATTTTAGGGAAAAAATTCCTTCCCGACTCCAATCTGGCATCAGAATAAATCCCTGGATCAACGACCCCTCTCCTGAATCCTAGTCACTATAACTTGTTCTATTATTACATCTAGAAATATATCCAGACCCTTCTCCAGAATCCCGGTCACTATAACTTGTTCTATTATTACATCTAGAAATATATCCAGACCCTTCTCCAGAATCCCGGTCACTATAACCTGTTATATTACATCTAGAAATATATCCAGACCCTTCTCCAGAATCCTGGTCACTATAACTTGTTATATTATTATATCTAGAAATGTATTATTATTATTATTATTATTATTTATTTTAAAGCGCCATTGGTTCCAGGGCGCTGTACATTCGAGGGAGTTACATACACAACATAAGTCAAACAAGTACAGTGATAATTGAGGGAATGCCCAATTGGCACGACAGAGGGAAAAGGGGGCCCCTACCCGGGGAGGGCTTACAATCTACAAGGGGGGGGAAAAGAGAAGAAGGTGGGGGCAGAAGGGTTGGGGAAAGGGGTAGGGGACAGCGGGGTTATTGTAGGTTATAGGCAAGTTTTGAAAAAAAGGGGGTTTTCAGGTTCCCTTTTAAAGGGGTGGGGGAAAGTGGAGGAGGGTTTTGGATGTGTTGGGGCGGGGGGGGTTCCCAAAAAGTGGGGGTTTGGAAGCACGGGAAAATGTCTTGGAGACGGTTGTGTGAGGAGGATAAGGGGGGGGGAGGCAGAGGGAAAAGGGTTTCCTGTGAGGAGGGGGGGAGGCGGTAAGGGGAGGTATTTTGGAAAATTAGGGGCAGGATGTTGGGAGGGGAGAGGTTTTTTAAAGGAGGCCTTTTTGGTCATAGTTACCCAACTTGAAATTAATTCGGGGGCCCAACGGGGGGGCCAGTGAAGAGATTTAAACAGAGGGGAGAGGGGGAGTACCCGGGGGGGGGAGGGGGGTTTAAGAGGGGGCCCAAGCAGAGTTGAGAATTTTTTGAAGGGGGCCAAAGAGTGCTAGTGGGGGACAGGAAGGATGTTGCGTAGTCTAGGCGGGAGTTGCCCAAGGGCATGGACCAGCATTTTGTGTGTAAGTTGGGGAAATTGAGGGCATGGGGGGAAGAGATTTTTTTTCGGGGTGGAGGCGGCAGGCAGAGGTGGGGTTTTGGATGTGTGGTTTGAAAGATAGAGGCGGAAAGTCGAGGATTCCCCCAAAGGGGCAGGGACTTGCGAAACGGGTGAGATGTACACCCCTTTGACTGAGATAGGGGAGATCAGGGGAAAGGGTTTTAGATTTGGGGATGGGGGAAAAAGATGTTTTAGTTCTGTTTTTCCCCAACATTTTTTTTAGGAGCCCGTGAGGGGAAGAAGGGGGGAAAATGGGGGGGAAAAAGGACAGTCAGGGATCTGGGAAAGATAGGAGGGTGACATCGGGGCCCCGGGAAAATGTAGAGTTGGGTATCACCCGCTTACATTTGGTAATAAAAGGGCCGTTTTGGGCTAGAGTTTGCCCGGGGCCAAGAGTTTTAAAGAGGAGAAGAGTAGGGGAAACCCAGGATGCCCCCTGAGGGCCCCAAAACAGAAAAGTGGGGGGGGGAGGTGGAGCGAGGAATGAGAGACGCGGGAAAGCCCCGGTCAGTGAGGGTACGAGGAAAACCCGGGAAAAGGGGCCCAAAAGTTGTGATCCCGGGGGAGGGGGAGGTTTTGGGTGGGCGGAGGGATGGCCCCCCGAAGTTTCAAAGGCAGAGGACAGGTCTAAGAGGAGGAGAACAGAGTGGGTGGCGTGGGGCCCTTTGGCAGTTCCCCTAGGTCATTGGTGCCCTTTGGGGTTAGGGGGGGGTTGGTTTTAGGTGGTGGGGGTCGGAAAACCAGATTTTTAGGGGGTAAAGGGAAAGGGGGAGTTGGAGGGGAGGTGGGAGGCCCAGTGAAGATAGGTGCCCCTCGAGGATTTTGGGAAAGGGGAAAAAAAAAGGGAGAAAAGTAAAGATGGGGCAAATAGTTGGACAGAGAGGGGGGGTTTCAAGGGTTGCTTTTTTAAGGATTGGCTTGATGTAGCATTTTTTAAAGGCGGTAGGGAAGATGCAGAGGTTAGTGATAGGTTGAAGAGAGGGTTAAAGGGCGGGAAATGATAAAAGCACTGGGGTTTTTTGGGATGAGGGGGGAGGGCAGGGGGGGTCCCAGACTACAGGTTGTGAGGTTGGTTTGGGGACGTGGGAGAGGAGGGGTTTTGCCCCAATGAGTGACAGGGGGAACCCGGGTTTTTTTTAAGGGGGGGGGGAAGGCAGTTTGAAAGAGTAGAGGGGGTGGGGGGGGACTGGGGGTTAAAGGCTTTTCTCTGATGGGGGTTGGGATCTTTGGAGGAGTGAACGGAAAGCCCCGTCTGCTGAAAGGAGGGGGGGGGGGGGAGGAGGTGTGGTGGGCGGAGGAGAGATTTGGAAGGTTTTGAAAATTTGGTCGGGGGGTTGTGGGCAGGGAGGTATGAGGTTGGTAAAAAATAGTCCTTTTTGGTTGAGGTGAGTGTTTTTTAAATGTTTGTAGTGTTTGTTTTTTATGGGGCCCAAAGTCATGGTGGAGCGGGTTTTTTTCCCCAGTGGGTTGGCAATTCGGGAAAACCACGCCTCAGTTGTTTAGTGGAGTCTGTTTTGCCCGGGTTTTGTTTTTTGGCCCTTTGCGGGTTCTGGTGTGTGTGAGGGGCGGACTGAGGCCCAAGGGCGTGGTGATTGTGGGGTTTTGAAAAAAATTTGGTGGCGGCGTCGGGGTCTTTTAAATGAGGGGGAAGGGGAAAGGGTTTTGAAAAAGGAGAGTCAGAGAGAATGGGCCCGGTTGAGGCTTTGTGGGTTTTCCTGCGGGGGTCTTTACTGGTTTAGGGGAAAAACCAAGGAGGGAAAAGGGTGGGGTGGAGATGGTGGAGAAGGTAAGCGGTTGTGGTTTGGGATATGGGGGGGGGGGAGTTTGAGAGGTCGATAGGGGGCAGAGGCGGGTGAAGTTTAGGGGTTTTCCGTTGTTGTCCATTTTTTTATGAGTGGCTCCCGAGGTTTCCAAATGGGAAAGGGGTCGATGGGGGCAGAGTGAAAGGAGTTTTTTTGGGCAGAGTGGGGGGTTGGGCAAAAGGGAATTTAAAATCTCCCATGTTGTAGTGGGGATGCGGTGGGAAAAAAAAGTGGAGGAAAACCCCTTCTCCCAGAATCCCGGTCACTATAACTTTATTAAATTCAAACTAGAAAGGGATCCGGGCCCTTCTCCAGAATCCTGGTCACTTTAAAATTGTTTATTATTACATCTTGAAATATAAACCAGGAAACCCCCCTCCAGAATCCCGGGGCCACTATAAAATTTTTTTATTTTTACATCCCGAAATATTTCCAGGGCCCTTCTCCAAGGAAACCCGGGGGTTTACTATAACCCGTTATATTTTCATCTAGAAATATATTTCCCGGGCCCCTTTTCCAGTATCCGGTCACTATAACTTGTTTTATTATTAAAATCTGAAATGTATCCAGCCCCTTTCCCGATAATTTCCGGTCACTATAATTGTTTTTATTATTACATTTAGAAATGTATCCAGACCCTTCTCCGAATCCTGGTCACTATAAAATTTTTTCTATTTTTTACATCTAGAAATTTTACCAGCCCCTTTTCCGAATACCGGGGGCACTATAACTTGTTATATTATTTAAATCTAGAAATGTATCCAGACCCCTTCCCCCAGGGAAAAACGGTCACATAAATTGTTCTATTATTACATCTAGGAAAAATTTTTTCCAGACCCTTTTCCAGAATACCGGGCACTTTTAAATTGTTATTTTATTACATCTAGAAATGTATCCAGACCCCTTTCTCAGAATCCCGGGGCCCTATAACTGTTTTTTTTACATCTTGAAAGTTTCCAGACCCTTTTCCCGGGAAACCTGGTCACTAAACCCTTTTTTTCTATTATTACTCTAGGAAATTTTTTCCAGGGCCCCTTCCCCAGAATTTCCCGGAAACACTAAAAACGGTTATATTAATTTACATCTAGAAAAGTATCCCGGGCCCTTCTCCCGAATCCCGGTCTAGAAAATTGTTTTTATTATTAAAATCTTTGAAATTATCCGCCCTTCTCCAGAATCCTTTGGTCAATAACCTGTTATATTATTACATCTAGGGAAAAGTATCCAGAAACACGGGGCACTTTAACTTGTTATTTTATTACAAATTTGAAATTTTAGCCAGACCCCTTTTCCCGAAATTTTGGTCAAAAGGGAAATTGTTATTTTATTCATTAAAAAATGTATCCCGTTTCCCTTTTCCCGAAACCCAAGGGCACTAAACTTTTTTTATTATTTCCTTAGAAAAAAAACCCGACCCCTTTCCAGAAACCTGGGGCACTTTGAACCCTTGTTATATTATACTTTTAGGGAAATTTTTTCCAGTTTCCCTTTTCCAGAATCCCAGTCACTATAACTTGTTATATTATTACATCCCAGAAATGTAAACCAAAACCCTTCTCCAGGGAAAATTTGGGCCTAGAAAATTGTTTTATTATTACATCAGAAAAGTATTTAAAACCCCTCTCCCGAATCTGGTCACTATTTTCTTGTTTTATTATTAAAAATCTAGAAATGGATTCCAGCCCTTTCCCTTTTGAACCCGGGCCAAATATTTAAATTTTTTTTATTTTTACTTTTAGAAATTTTATCCAGAACCCCTTTCCAGAATCCTGGTTTACTAGAACTTGTTCTATTATTTTAAAATTTGAAATGTTTCCCGGGCCCTTCCCTGAACCCGGGCACTATAACTTGTTATAATTTTTAATCTAAAAAATGCTTTCCCCCCCTTCTCCGGGAATTTCCCTTAAAATCTAGAAATTGTCTATTATTACCCAAAAAACTAGATTTGTTTTTGACCCCTTTCCAGAATCCCGGGGCCCATTTAAATTTTTCATTAGACTTTAGAAATGTTCCAGACCCCTTTTCCAGAAATCCCCCCCGGTTTACTATAACCCGTTATAAATTTTTTTTAAACTGAAATTTTATCCCCGACCCTTCTCCCGAATCCCGGGGCACTATAAAAAATTGCTTTATTATTTCAAACCAGAAAGGATCCCCGGGCCCGTTCTCCCGAATCCCGGTCACTAAAAACTTGTTTTTTTAAATTTTTTTCTAGGAAAAATTTATCCAGGGCACTTCCCAAAAATCCCAAATCACTATAACCCGTTTATTTTATTACATTTAGAAATTTATCCAGACCCCTCTCCAAATTTTCCGGTCCCCTATAACTTGGGGATTTTTATTTCATCTAGGGAAAAAATATCCAGACCTTTTCCAGAATCCTGGTCACTAAACTTGTTCTTTTATTTCATCTGAAATGTATTTCCCGGGCCTTCTCCAGAATTTCTGGTCACTATTTAACCCCTTTCACTTTCTTTGTCGCCCAAAACCCCGTCAATTTTCCCCCTATCAGCGCCCCGTCCAAAAATTAAAAAAGCATTAATGCCCGTTTTCCTTTGGGGCCCCCTGTGACGAACCCCGGGACCCCCTCAAACACCCGAAAATTTTTGGAAAACGTGCCGCAATGCCAGGAAAAATTTCCCGGGAAAACAGTTTTTTTATGGCTGCAACAAACACAAAAGGGAGCCGAGCCCTTCCTCCTTCAGACGCTCTAATCCCGGCTCTTGGTCCCAATTGTTTTCTTAACGACCCGCCTGTTCCCCGCTTCCTTTCCCCGGGGCTCACGAGGCTTCCAAATTTAATTTTTTAGGGGGCCCGTCTGCCAAAGGTTGGGTCGGACGCACCTCATCCTTCCCTTTTGGGCCCCAGGGCCCTTTACGGGGTTTTTCTGAGGACCGTCCAAACTTTTTTGTTTTTTTTTTACATTTTGTTTTTACTAAAAAAATATAAGCAAACCCGCTTCCCCGGTTTTTGACCCGGCCCCAACCCCCTCGCCCGGGTTCCTGAACCCCGGGCCCAAACCCCCCGCCCCCTTCCTGCCCGGGCCCAAACCCCCGCCCCCCATTCCTGCCCGGGCCCCAACCCCTCGGCCCCCTCTTGGGCCGGCCCCAACCCCCCGCCCGTTCCTGAACCGGCCCTAAAACCCCTGCCCGCTCCTGACCGGCCCTTAAAACCCAGCCCCGCTTTCCCGGGCCCCGGCCCCCTTAACCCCCCGCCCGTTCCCCGGAAAGGGCCCCAACCCCTCCCTCCGCCCTTTCCCGACCGGGCCCCCAAAACCCCTCGCAAACCCCTTCCTGACCGGCCCTTTTAAAAACCTCGCCCGCTTCCTGACCGGCCCTAACCCCTCGCCCGCTTCCTGACCGGCCCTAACCCCTCGCCCGCTTCCTGACCGGCCCTAACCCCTCGCCCGCTTCCTGACCGGCCCTAACCCCTCGCCCCGCTTCCTGACCGGCCCTAACCCCCTAAGGGCCCCCGCCCTTTCCGGGCCCGGGCCCCTTTCCCCTCACCCGCTTCCTACCGGGGCCCCAACCCCCCGCCGTTCCTGACCGGCCCAAACCCCTCGCCCGCCCTTCCCGGGGTCGGCCCAAACCCCCCGGCCCCCCTTCCCGACCCGGATACCCCCAAACCCTTTTCTTAATTTGGGGTTAAATCCTTTGCCCGCTTCCTGACCGCCCCAAAACCCCTTGCCTGTTCCTTTACCGGGCCCCCCTTACCCCACCAACCCCGCTTCCGGCCGGCCCCAAACCCCCCTCCCGGCCCCTTTCCCCTGACCCGGCCCCAACCCCTCGCCCGTTTTCCCGACCGGGCCCCAACCCTCCCCCCTTCTGACCGGCCCATAAAACCCCCCAATCCCCTGACGGTAATGGCCCCGGTTTTCCCCTCGCCGCTTCCCGACCGGGGCCCAAAACCCCCTTGCCGGGTTTCCCGACCCCGGGCCCTAACCCCTCGCCCGCTTCCTGACCGGCCCTAACCCCTCGCCCGCTTCCTGACCGGCCCTAACCCCTCGCCCCCCCTTCCCGGAACCGGCCCTAACCTTTCCCTTCCCCGGGCGGGGCCCCAAAACCCTCGCCCCTTCCTGAGGGGCCCAAAACCCCCCGCCCCGCTTCCTTTCCGGGGAAAAACCCTCCCCCTTCCGGGGCCGGCCCTTTAAACCCCCCGCCCCCTTCCTGACCGCCCCAACCCCGCCCCGTTTCCCGGCGGCCCTTAAACCCCTCGCCCGCTTCCTGACCGGCCATAACCCCTTGTCCGCTTCCTGACCGGCACTAACCCCCCGGGCCCCCCCTTCCCGACCCGGGCCTAAACCCCCCCCGCCCTTCCCCGACGGGGACAAAAAAAAAAAATTGCCCCCTTTCCCGAAACCGGGCCCAACCCTTGCCCCCCTTCCTGAAGGCCCTAACCCCCCCGCCCCCCTTTTCCCGACCCGGCCCCTTTAAACCCCGCCCCCTTCCTGACCGGCCTATAAAAACCCCTTTTCCGCTTCCTGACGGGGCCCCCAACCCCCCCGCCCCTTCCCGACCGGGGAACTTTTCCTTTTTTCCTTTGCACACTCGGGGTGGGAAAGCGATTTAAAGGGCCCCTCTCACAGCAAGCCTTTACCTTCAGATTTTTACAAGGATTCTGGTTTTTAAAAAAAGCATAAAAATCCGACTATAAAACCATCCCCATAGACCTCAATTGAAAATCTGCGCCGTAGTCCCCACGACTCTTGAGGTCGGATTTCAAAACCGATATTTTTGCAAAAAAAAAAAAATTGGAACATTTTCAATAATCCGCATCAAAGAACGCTTCCCAAACATTTCAATGTTGGATCTGGTCCAAAACCCCATGAGAGAAGGGGACGTTCCCGACTGTAAATCCTGGAAAAAAAAAAAACCTTTGAAAATCCCCCTTAAAAAAAAAACAGGTCAAAATACAATTTTTTTTAGGATTCAGAATCCGATGACTATTTTGATCTGTTGTGTGGACTCCGCCTAACACTTTCTTGCACTCAGTTATTGCACTAATTATTTCTCCATTTTTCCGTTATAATTCAGGCTTCATTTTTATGTCATTTTTACATTAGAGTTTTTCTTTTTTGTTTTTTTTTTGTGCTTTATAATGAGGAAAAATAGTTAAAAAAAAGTTTTTTTTTCATATTTTTTTTTTTTTAACAAAATAAGTTTTGGAGTTGTGCAGCTTTGCCATGTATAAAGTTTTAGGGCTGAAGGTTGCGGTTTGGGCTGTTAGCACTTATTTCTTTAATACTTTATTCTGTGACTTTGTTTTACATATTGTGCCCCCTCCTCTCCCATAAAGTCAGAAAAAGACCTCTGGGGGCATTTTTATATCACTTTTTTTTCACTGCTTTCCCCTATAGTTCATATATTAGCCCCAGTTACAGAAAAAAATCCATCCCCTCCACTGACTGCAGAGCTGATAAGACCCAGCAGGGTAAAGCGTTAACAAGCCCCGGGGGGGTTCACATGCCACCCTGTCGGGAGGGGGGGAGCCCACTAGGCTTCCTGCCTGTCGTGTATACAGCTCTCCTTCAGCATTGCATACACAGTGTTCGAGAAGCCAGGGATAGTGATAAACCGTCCCTGCCTTCTCAGTGGAGAACCCTAATATCACTGATAGTCTCTCCCCGCCGCCGCAATTAGTTCCGGAAAGTCCGTGCAGACATATACTGCCACCGCCCGCATATGTATAGTCTACAGTCAGTAAGTGGTTAAAGTAAAATGAAGTCGACTATTTTGTTCCAAAATTCAGTACTGATAAATTTCTATACTATAAATTTATAGCGATCGAAGATCCAAAATTCAAAATCCGCTGCATTAAAGTGAATGACACAATTCTAGCTGCCTGTTGCCACCACTGGGAGGAGCTCAAGAGCTAACTGCATACAAGCCATATACTGAAATGAGTGATAAAACAGTATGCAGTGAGCTCCACCTAGTGGTGGCTGCAGGCAGAGAGAATAATATCCTGTGTTTCTACGTGCAGGGGGTTTGGAGCTCTGTATCATATGAACAGTTTTGACTGCTACAAAGATCTATGAAAAAATGATATGGCACAGAACGTTCTACCTAAAAAGTTATAAGATGAGAAAAGGTGGAGCTTCAGTTTAAGGAGGGCTTCCTGTATTTAGAAAAGTAACAATGGGTACATAAGAAACATCCTGAGTTTTATGTGTTTATAACTTTAGTTCTAGGTTGTTACCTCTAGATTTCCCCAGCTGGCAGAGCCAGGCCGTCCACTCAGTACAGCATGGGGAAACCCACAGACCCCAGCTTGTACTTCCCCGCCCCGACCCTTTAAATATGAAGCTTGCAAAGGGGGGGACCACACTTGTGGAGGAGGGGGGAAACGGGAATGTGCAGAAGGAACCATCTAGGAGACCAGGGGACCAGACGAGAATGATGCCACTTGCTTCAAATTTTACCACCAGCTGCCACTACAGGGGAAATTACTATTATCAGAGTCGGACTGGGTCCCAACAGTAAAGTCGACTTTTGAGGCCCACCAGTGGAGTTGATTCTTGGGTCCACGGGGAGTTGATTTGGGCCCCCGGGGAACCAAGAGAAGGTTTTTTGGGGGCCCCCCCATGGATTTGACTTTGGGGCCCCCCAGTGGATTTGATTCTTGGGGTCCCCGAGGGGATTTGATTTTGGGGGTTAACCGATGGAGTTGATTTTTGGGGGGGGTCATGATGGAGTTGATTCTGGGGCCCGCCAGTGGAGTTGATTTTGGGGTTCCCAAAGTGAAGTTTTTTCTTGGGGCCCCCCGTAATTTTGACTCGGGGGGGCCACCAGTGGGTTGATTCTTGGGGCCCCTGTGGAGTTGATTCTTGGGGCCCACCAGTGGGTTGTTTCTTGGGGTCCCCAGTGGAGTTGTAAGGGGCCCCCCAGTGGGTTTTTTATGGGGTCACCAAAGGGGGGAGTTGATTATGGGTCCCCCAGTGGATTGATAATTGGGTCCCCCGTGGAGTTGATTCGGGGGTTTTCCACCAGTGGTTGATTTGGGGCCACCAGGGAGTTGATTCATGGGGCCCCCAAAAAACCCCCCAAAGGTAGGGGGGGAAGTTTTTTTTTTGGGGCCCCCCGTGGGTTTTAATTGGGGTCCCCAGGGGGAAGTTTTTAAGTGGGGCGGGGCCCCCAGTGGAGTTGATTTTCCAATGGGGTTTTTTCCACCAGTGGAGTTGTTTCTTGGGGCCCCCAGTGGAGTTGATTCTGGGGTCCACATTGGATTTGATAATTGGGGGCCCCCCGTGGTTTTTTAAAAATTTTTTGGGGGCCCACCAGGGGTTGATCTTGGGGCCCCACCAGTGGATTTGATTTTTGGGGGCCCCCAGGAGTTGATTCTTGGGGCCCTATTTTTTTTGGGGTAGTGGATTTCTTGGGGCCACCATTGGAGTTGAAAATTGGGGCCCACCAGGGGGGAAAGGGGTTGGGGTTAAATTGGGGGGCCACCAGTGGAGTTGATTCTTGGGGCCACGGTGGAGTTGATCCTTGGGGCCCTCCAGTGGAGTTGTAAAATTGGAGGCCCGGGGAAAAGTTGATTCCCTTGGGGGGCCCACCCTACAGCTACCTCTTGCATTCTGCCTCTTTCTCTGCCTTTCTTCCTGAAAAGAAGCCCCAGGCTTGCTCCAGTGACTCATTTGGGGTTTCCCTTGCACTTTCGTGGGCCAGTCCAAGACCAGTGGTAGTCATCTGGGCACCACTGGTATATACCCTGTATACTATATATCTGTTGCCCAGGTGTCTCTCTTCCTTTGCTGCATTCACCTTTGGTACTGTTCTGCTCGCTTTTTTTTCCCAGTGTTTGTGTGGGCATTAAATTTCACTTTTGTCAAAATCCCGGGGGGACATTGCAAATCCCGGCTTTCCCCCAAAAAAAATAAATAGAAGGAAACTTGCATCCATCAACAGAGACGTCTTCTGGGGAGCAGATGTCGGAGAACAAGTGCGTGATAATCGCATTATTGTCCTGTCAGGTCCCATCATTTATCCACTGTACAGAAATAAATGATCTCAGGGCCGAACACAATTACACCCGGAAATGGGAAACTTGTGTGAGACAAATTGTGAAATTGTTCTATTAGGCTATTTGTATCTTTTGTTTCTTTGGGTTTTTTATTACTGCTAAAGGGCCCGGGCGACCTGGCACAAAAAGTCCAAAATGGGATCGGTTAGCCCGATGCCTCATTTTTTTCACTGGTTTTGGTTAATTATTGTTGCTCAAGCAGGTCTCTCTTTGATTTGACAACTGTTTGGCCAAACGTGTCAAAATATTCAGGAATTTGGGCAACCTGAAACCAAATCCCATTAAAGTCTATGGGGAAAAAAAATCGTGATGTGTTTTCTGGCCATTAGAAAGCACCAACAGTTGTGAAATGCCTCCAAATTGTAACAGGTGACAATTAACCGCTAAAGCTTAACACTTATCCTAACCCTAATCTTAAATCCAATTCCAACCATAGCCCTAGCTCATGAAAAAACCAAATCCTAAATCCAATCCGACCGCAACTGACTGAAACTTCAACCCTAATCCTAACCCCAAACCTAACCCTAACTCAAAGAAAAAAAACCAAATTTCTAACTCCAAACCCCAATCTCAAAAACCCCACAACTGACTTCAAAAACCCCAACTCCATAGAAACCAACCCTAACCCCAACTCCATAGAAACCAACCAAAAACCAAAA
>JAODAL010055419.1:0-23976 GCA_025379985.1 Phyllomedusa bahiana
TGTGACTATGAAGCAGAAAAGACCCCTCCTTCTGCAAACTTGGTTGCAGGGTAGGATTACAACATAACGACCTCAAACACACCTCCAAAATGACTGCTGCCTCACTATAGAAAATAAAGGGTAAAGGTGCTGAACTGGCATGTCTCCAGACCTAAACCATTTTGAGCATCTATGGGACATCCTCAAATGGAAGGTGAAGGAGCACAAAGTCTGTAACAATCAGCAGCTCTGTGATGTTGTCATGGAGGAGTAGAAAAGGATTCCAGTGGCAACCTGTGAAGCTCTAGTGAACGCCATGCCAAAGAGAGTTTAGGCACTGCTGCAAAATAATGGTGGCCAAACAAAATATTGACACTTTGGTGATAGAGATGAGTGATCACTTAAAAAAATGTAGATCGAGTCGATTGCTGATTTTAAAGAAAATCGTGTCGGTTTTCGATCTCGATCAATCGCCGATTCCCATTAAAGTCAATGGGAGAAGATGATCAGGTTAATTTTTAATGTGACAATATTGACGCGACGTTTTGCCTATTATGTGAGCCTTAATAATGCATGTCACAAATGGGAAGGTTGAATGGGGAAAGTAGATAATGCTGTAGTGTGTGGTAGATATAAGGAGACCTAAAGTGCCAGGGTGTAGAGGCATTGAGAGTATGTCCCATACTCTCAATACCTCTACACCCTGGCAATTTAGGTCTCCTTATATTTATCTGTAGCTCCCCTACAGTGCGGGCTAGGAGAAGAAGCAAAAACCTATATGGTAAGAGGATGTGTTGAACGCCGCAGGTCCATGGAAGACAGAAAAAAGGAAAAATCTGCTGTGTTGTATGTTACACCCATCATCTCTTGTATTATAATGGATTTTCTATAAAGAGCCACTTTGCATTAATCGCAAGCGTGCTATGGAATATCTGTATTTTATGAAGATGGGACTGCAATATCCCTTTCACGTGCACGTACATCTCCAGAGTGCTGGATATATCTCTTAAAGTACAGGTTAATTTTTAGACCGAAACTGGAGAGGAGAAGCTAGAATTACCACCCAGAACAGTAAAATGGATACATTGTACAACTTAGTGAAGACAATTTTACTCTACGAGTCACAGAAAAAATTCACACGCCAAAATAATTCATTGTTTTCAATGGCAACTGAAAAGATGAGGACAGCGTTGCTATAGCAGGTACAGCAGTAGCAGCTGCTCCGGGGCCCCTTTGACACGCCGGTATTAGAAATGGCACATGGTAACTGGCTGGAGCCCTCTATCACTTTTTGCACCAGGGCCCAAGCACATATTATATATCTTGTGGCAGCAAGAACATCCCAATGGGGAACATAGAAGTTCAGCTGGCAGGGCCATAGCTATAGGGGGTGCAGTGGTAAACAGGGCTGCTGTCAGTCATCTAGTAACCATTTCAGGGCCCCACACAGCTAAATCAAATGGGGCCCCCAGACATTACTAGTTCCCATTTTTAACATATCACTGGGCCCCTTTTTGATTAGGGCCCCTGACAGGAGCACTGCCCTATTGGCACCCCTTTTACAGTAGTCTGACCACAAAATCAGCAAAAATGACCTTTTGGACACTCACAATAAAATTAGCAAGAAGAAATGAGTATTTTAACAAGAATTTTTGTTAATAAGACATCGACTATCGCTGTCTTTTACAGCAGCATGACCCCAAAAGCAGCAAAAATGACCTTATGGACACTCTAAATAAAATTGGCAAGAAGTATTGAGTATGTGAAATAAGATTTTTTTTCAATAAAACCTTTACTATTGGTGTCTTTTACAGTGGCCTGACCACAAAACCACAAATAATGCCCTTATGGATACTGAGAATAAAATTTGCGAGAAGAAATGTGTATTTGAAACAAGATTTTTGTGAATAGGACACTGACTATCACTGTCTTTTACAGCAGCATGACTCCAAAACCACCAAAAATACCCTTTTGGACACTCAGAATAAAATGTGCAAGAAGAAATCAGTATTTGAAACAAGATTTTTGTGAATAGGACATTGACTATCATTGTCTTTTTCAGCAGTATGACCCCCAAACCACCAAAAATGCCCTAATGGACACTCAGAAAAAAATGTGCAAGAAGAAGTGAGTATTTGAAACAAGATTTTTTTGAATAGGACATTGACTATCGCTGTCTTTTATAGCAGCATTACTTCAAAAGCAGTACAAGTGACCTTATGGACACTCAGAATAAAATTAGCAAGAAGAAATTAGTATTTGAAATAAGCTTTTTTAATACTGCTGCTATGGCTACTTGCCATTCTACTGCTGTCACGTTGCTGACTTTGTTCCACTGTGACATTAGAATGTGAAGAAGACAGAACAGATGTCTTGAGTCGGTCAATTTAGCATTGTTACTTTCCCGCTTTCTATGTCAATTTGTTGGGGGGAAAAAAATTATTTACTTTTGATTTGTAATCAATGGATGGCCCAAGGAGGGGGCCCCCCATAACGCTGTTCATTTTGATTGTTGAGGTGTGAATAAAAAAGGGGAGTATGAAAAAAAAATTTTAAAAATACGACCTTTAGAATTTTTGGGTCCCAAATTTTGAACGGGCTTTTCGCCGTTTTCTGGCTTTATAGTCCCCCCCAGCCTGATCCCGCTTCGGAGGGGGATTGGTTTTGGGCCCGCAGCTTTTCGCCAAACTTTCACTGCCCCCGTTTGAAGGGGCGGGCAGGCGGGTGTGGGCGGGCTGAAGGCGTTCCGGGGGGCCCGCGGCGCGCAAAAAAAACCCCGAGGAAGTACGTGGAGAGTCGGCAAAGCGAGGCGCCGTGCACGCTGGGCGCTCCGACGCAGATTTGTTTTTTTTGGTCTAAATGCCCCAACAGGGGCAAAGGAAGCAGGCCCGAACAGCGAGGAACGATAGAAATGCGACAGAAATCTCGGCGTCGCCCGTCACGGGAAATATTCCGAAAAAATCGCCTTTATAAAGGCGGAAAACATTGTCAAAAAGAGCGAACATAAAAAATAAACTTTTAAAAAAAAAAAAAAAAACACTTTCAAAACTCTAGAACGGCGCTTTTTCAAGTTTTTATTTTTTTAAATTGCCGGGAAATACTAATTCAAATTCAAACCTATTCCTGGCGGCAAAAAACCACCAATCAGAAAGAGCGACAGGAACCTTAAAACCTAGGGGGAGGATTGACCAATCAGAATCCACACGGGATAATTAAAAATACATAAAAGACAAAAAAGCTGATTGGCTGAGCAGCGGGGTTTGGGGCTAGTCGGCCAATCAGAATGGGACGAAAAAAACCCTTCTAGTCTAGGGAAAAGGTTTAGCCCAAATAAAAACCACGGGGGGATAATTCAAAATACAGTAAAAAGACAGAAAGAGTGATTGGCTGAGTAGGGGGGGTTTGGTACCCCAGCCAATCAGGGGCCCCCCGGCACTTCTCCCTTTATAGTTTTAGGGAGAGAGGGCGCACGAAATCTCGGCGCCACGCCGTCGGCATGGAGTTTTATCAAAAAAATTATTTTATTAAGTGTAAAACATTATCAGATAAAGAGCAAAACCCTTCTTTAAAAATAAACATTAAAAACCCGAGCAACGCGTTTGTCGCCGAGACCGGGCTAATGGGAATTGCAATAGAGAAAATTGCCGGAAATACGTAATTCAAATTTTTTTAAGCTATTCCATTGGTCGGCATAAACCACCCAATCAAATAGGGCGCAATGTCCCTTTAAAAAACCATGGGGGGAGAATTGCCCAAACAAATGGGAGCGACAATGTCCCCATTAGATCCTAGGGAAAAAATTTGCCCAAATCTTTTTCAAAGGGGGGACATTTTCAAAAACAGTAAAAATCAAAAAACGGCGTTGGGTTTAAGGGCGGGGGCTCGTCCAGCTTACCCAATCAGAGCACAGCTACTTTTTTCATAAGTTCTATGGGGAAAAGAATTTTAGCGCGCCTTTGATTGCTATTAAAAAGGGGCCCCGTTTTTTTGCCCAAGGGAGAGCAGCGCGCTCCTAGGGTTTTTAATGCAATTGAAAAAAAACTGTACTGGTCGAAATCAAATTATAACATCAAAGGGGTCCCCTTGGTTTAAAATAAAACGAATGATTTGGGGGTACAAAAAAAAAATTTTAAAATCCATAAAAATCATGTTTTTTTTTTTATTTTCTTACCCAAGGATCAATAGTATGGTGCAACGAAAATAAAAAATAAACATGTTTTATGGTTTAAAAATTTTTTTTTTTCTTTTACCCCCATTTATCATTCGTTTTTTTAAACACATGGGGACCTTTCTGTAGTGTTATAATTTTTTTTTGGGCCCATGTACAGTTTTATTTCAGATTGCTTTAGAAAACCCATGGGAGCGTCGCCGCTTCCCATTGGCCCAAAAATAACGGCGCCTCTTTTAACTTACCCAAATCCAGAGCTCCTGAAATTTTTTTTCCCCCATAGAACTCTAGAGAAAGTAGCTCGCGCTCTGTTGGGGGGGATAACCAACCCCCGCTAGCTCAGCCAATCACTTTTTTCTGTTTTTTTCTGTTTTTGAACTGTCCCACTTTGTTTTGATTGGCCCAAACTTCTCCTAGGATAAATGGGATTTTGCCTCCTTTTCGATTGGTTTATCCCTTCTAGGTTAAAAAGGGACATTGTCGCTCCTATTCGTTGGGCGGGTTTATCCGACCATTGGAAAGTTTTAAACAATTTAAATTACTTTATTTCCCGGCTTTCTCTCTATTCAATTCCCAGTAGCCCCGGGTCCGGCGCAAACGCGTTGTTCGGGTTTTTTTTTAAATGCTTTTTTTGTAAATAAGGGGTTTTGCCTTTATCATAAAGTTTTTTACCTTTTAAAAAAATGTTTTTTGATTTAAAACTTCTGCCGCACCCCTGATGCCGAGATTTTAGAGGCCCCCCTTCCATAGATTTAATGGGGAATACCCGCTTTATTTGGTGGGATAGCCAAACCCCCTAGCTCAGCCAACAGCCTTTTTTTTGTCTTTTTACTGTATTTTGTTAAAACCCCCCTGGTTCTGATTGGTCTAAACTTCTCCCTAACTGAATGGTCTTTGTCGCTCCTATTTTTGATTGGTCTAATCTCCATAGGGGTAGAAAGGGTCTCGTCGCCCTTTTGATTGGCTGACTACCAAGTCCCCGGGACTTAAACCCAAATTTGCTTTTTCAGCATTTTTACTGTTTTTTGAACTATCCCCCCGTGGTTCTGATTGGTCTAAATTTTCCCCTAGGTTTTTAAAAGGTTCCTGTCCTCCTTTCTGATTGGGGCCATTTTGCCGACCATCAGAAACTTTTTTGATTTTGAATTACTGTATTTCCCGGGAATTTTCCCAAAATCCCAATTCTTGAATAGGGGTATTTGGAAAAAGATTTGTTTTATGTATTTTTTTTTTTTTTTGGGTTTTAGCCTTTTCCTGAAAGTTGAAGCCTTTATAAAGGCGTTTTTTGATTAACTGCACCGACATGTGGAATGATTTCTCGCTGTTCCGCCTTCTCGCTCGAACTGTTTTTTTGGGGGCCAGTCCCCCCACGGGGCCTAACCCCCCCACTGCGCCCATGTCCCCGTACTGTGCCCCAACACACTGGCGAGGCCAGGCAACTTTTCCCCCCAGTATGACCGCATTACCTCCGGGGCTGAACCAGGCGCGCGCCCACTGCGCCTCACCCGCACGCGCCTAAAACACAGGCGAGGGGCGGCGGACTTTTTCATTGTAGTAGACCGCCCCGGCCCCGACATAAAATCAGGCGAGATTCCGCCGGAAAATGCGGAAAGGTGCCCCCGAAACCCCGGGATTCTAATTGGCCCTTTTTCTTTAAACACAGAGTCCCCAAAAACCCGCAAAAATGACCTTTCAAACACCAGAATAAATTAGCAAAAAGAAAAGAGTTTTTAAACAACATTTTTTTTTTTAGGACCCTTTTATCGCTGTCTTTTACACAGCTTGGCCCCCAAAAAACCCGCAAAAAAAGACCTTTTTGGGAATACAATAGAATTACAAGAAGAAAAAGAAATTTAAACAAGTTTTTTTTCATAGGGCATTGACTATCCCCGTCTTTACAGCAGCATGACCCAATTCCAGCAAAAAAAAGTGGTTTAAAGCCTATACTTTGTAAGTCAAATTGGTAGAAATAGATTTTTTTTTTTATGGAATACAATTAAATCCAGGTTATTTTAAAACCTCTGACACCAAAACAACTTTCTTGCTTCAGTCCTTGTAATTTTTCAACACCAAAAGTACCAAAATAATTTTTTTTAAGTTAAAAAAAGAAAACACAAAAAAAAAATAAAAAAAAAACACGTAACCCCCTTTTCCCCCCTTTACAAATGCCCCCAAATTAAGATCAAAAAAAATTGTACCCTATTTGGTATTGCCGTGCGAAAGACCTACCTGTAAATTGTCATATTATTCCCCAAGGTGAACGCTGTTAAAAGTTTTCTTTTTTGTTCATCCTGCATCTATTAAAAAAGGAAAAAAAAAGCGTCAAAAGCATATAAACCCCAAATTTAAAAAATCAGTTCATCCTGAAAAAAAAGTCCTTACACTCCTTAAACGGAAAAATAAAAAAGTTTTTTGCCCAAAAACAGCGATGCATAAAATTTTTTTTTCACAAAAAAACATTTTTTTTAAAAATACTTCAACAAAAAAAAAACTATAAATTGGGTTGTTTAATTGTATCAAACCACAGAGTAAAGCTAACTTATCACGCATACTGCATGGTGAGTGCTGTTAAAAATTAAAATAAAAAACACCCTGCCTTCCAAAAAACGGATTTAAAACTGATCAAAAAGTTTTGTCCCCCCAAAAATTATACCAATAAAAACGTCAACTCATCCCACAAAAAAGAAGCCTCTACACAGCTTTGTACACAGAAAAATAAAAGTTTTATGGCTCTCAGACTATGGCGATCCCAAAAAATGTTTTCCTTTTTGAATAAAAGTGTTTTTATTGTGTAAAAGCAGTAAAACATAAAAAAATACAAATTTGGTATGGCTGTAATCATATTGACCTGCTGAGTAAAGCTAGCTTGTCATTTATACCGAACGGTGACCGCTGTATTTTGTTCAAAATGCCTCACAAAAACTTTAATAAAAAGTGATTATAGCGTCATATGCACCCCAAAATGGAACTAATAAAAATGATAACTCATCCCGCAAAAAACAAGCCCATAATCAGCTCCATATACAGAGTAATGAAAAAGTTATGGCTGTCAGAATAGGACAACATAAAAACACAATTTTTTATAGACCTATTTCTATTGTGTAAAAGTAATAAAACATAAAAAACTATATAAAATTTATATCATTAATATCATTGCAATTGTACCGAACCCCATAGTAAAGTTATCTTGTCATTTATCCCGTAAGGTGAACACTAAAAATGAAGCATTTTTATAGCTCAATGCTTAAAAAAAAAAAAAAAAAAACTATGGAATACCTATGGAATACCTGTGCACCCAAAATGCACAGTATACCCCTATATGAATTCCCTGGGGGGTGTTGTATCCAAAATGGAGTGACTTCTGGAAGGTTTCACCTGTTCTGGTATTTGGGGGCTTTGCAAGTGCGACATGGCCCCACCAAAATCTGTGTTCCAAAAGCCAAATAGCGCTTCCTCCCTTATACGCCCTGTCAAGCGCCCAAACAGCAGTTTACACCCACATTTAGGGTATTGCCGAACTTGGAAGAAATTGCGTAACAAAATTTGGGGTGTTTTTTTTTCCAGGATTCCTTGTAAAAATGAAACATTTTCAGCTAAAATTGCAGTTTGTTGGAAAAAACTAATTTTTCATTTTCCCAGCCTAATGCTAAAAAAATTTGTGAAACACCTGTGGGGGTCGATAAACTCACTGCACCCCTATATATATACCTTAAAGGGTGTAGTTTACAATATGGGGTCTTTTTAGGGGTGTTTATTAAGTTTTAGCACCTTAGGGTGTCCGCGAACCTGTAATGGTGCCTAAATAAATGAAAATGAGACCCCCAAGTCCGGTAGGTGCTCCTCCTATTCTGGGGCTTGTGGTTGAGCCAAATAGCGCACTAGGGCCACATATGGGATATCTCTGAAAACGGCAGAATCTGGGGAATCGATATTAAGTTGCATTTGAATAAAGTTGAATAATGGATAAAAATTGAAAATCTGTAAAAAAAAAAAAAAGTGAAATTTTGAAATTTCCCCTCCACTTTGCTTTAATTCCTGTGAAACACCTAAAGGGTTAATAAATGCTAAAAATGCTTCCTAAATGCTGTTTTGAATACGTTAAGGGGTATAGTTTTTTTAGATGAAGTCATTTATGGGGGTATGTAACATACAGGCCAATCAAGATCACGTTAGAACTGGAATGGTCCCTAAAAAAAGTATATTGCAAATTTTCTTGAAAATTTGAAAATTACTACTAAATTTCTAACCCCCCTAATGTCGTAAAAAAAGACATTTAGAAAAATTATGCCAACCTACAATGCCAACATTATTTTGAGTGGAATAACTATCTGCCTTACATGCGGAAATTTTTGAAGTTTGAAAATGGTAAATTTTTCAAATTTTTCACAATAATTTGATATTTTTCACAAATAAACAGGGACTTTTTGGACCAAAATTTCTTGCTATTTTAAAGCACAATGTGTCATGAGAAAGCAGTCTCTGCATCACATGTATAGGTTAAAGTGTCAAGAAGTTATTCTTACATACAGTGACACATGCCAGATTTAAAAAAAAAAATGGGGCTCTGTCAGAGAGGCCAAAAATGGCTTCGGTCGTAAGGGGTTAAGGTTTGTGGACACCTGAAAAGAACCCATATTGGAAACAACACCCCTTAAGGAATATATCCAGGGGTGCATTGAGTATATCGACCCCACAGGTATTTCACAATTTTTTTTTGCGTTAGGCTGTGAAAATGAAAAAAATATTTTTTTCCAACAATCAGCAAATTTAGCTGAAAATATTTAATTTTTACACGGAATCTTGGGAAAAACAACATCCCAAATTATGTTACACAATTTCTTCCAAGTCCAGCAATACCCTACATGTGCATGTAAACTGCTGTTTGGGCGCATGTCAAGGCGTATAAGGGATGGATTGTTATTTGGCTTTTGGAATTCAGTTTTTGGTGCTGCCATGTCGCATTTACAAAGCCTCCAAAGTAGCAGAACAGATGAAACCTTCCAGAAATCACCCCATTTTGGATTCAACACCCCTCATGGATCTCATCTAGGGATGTATTGTGCATTTTGGGTGCACAGGTGTTCCATAGGTTTTTTTTAACATTGGGCCATGGAAATGGGGGGAAAAAATGTAGCTCCGTCATTGTTTTTTGGGCTTCAATTTTACAGTGTTCGCTGTACGGGATAAATGACAGAATAACTTTACTATGCGGGTCGATACAATTGCAATGATATAAATTTTATATAGTTGTTTATGTTTTCTAACTTTTACACAATAGAAATATGTCAATAAAAAATTTGGGTTTTATGTTGTCCTATTCTGACAGCCATAAATTTTTTATCTTTCTATATAAGGAATTGATTATAGTCTGGTTTTTTGTGGGATGAGATGACGTTTTTATTGATACCATTCTGGGGGGCATACAACACTTTTATCACTTTTTATTGAGATTTTTGTGAGGCATTTTGAACAAAATACAGCAATCCTGGTAATGTTTTTTATTTTTATCTTTTACAGCTGTCAACGTTCGGTATAAATGACAAGCTAGCTTTACTCAGCAGGTTGATATGATTACAGTGATATCCAATTTATATTTTTTTATGTTTTACTGCTTTTACACAGTAAAAACACTTTTGTTCAAAAAGGAAAACATGTTTTTGCATTGCCATAGTCTGAGAGCCATAACTGATTTAGAGATGATCTGCAAAAAGGAATGGACCAAAATTCCTCCTGCCATGTGCGCAAACCTCAACATCAATTACAAAAAACATCTGACTGCTGTGCTTGCCAACAAGGGTTTTGCCATCAAGTATTAAGTCTTGTTTGCCAGAGGGATCAAATACTTATTTCTCATTGCAAAATGCAAATAAATGTATATAATTTATACAATGTGATTTTTTGGATTTTATTTTTGATATTCTATCTCTCAATGTTAAAATTAACCTACCCTTAAAATTATAGACTGTTTATGTCTTTGTTAGCGGGCAAACATATACAGTCAGCAAGGGATCAAATCCAGCAAGAGATCAAATTTTTACTTCCTTCACTACATATATATTATATATCTATATCTAACTATCTATATATCTATCTATCTATATTAGAGATGGGCAAATCGATTCTAATGAAGTGGAATTAGTTTAGAATTTCAGAAAAACTTCGGTTCTGCACGAAGGCGAAGTTTATGGTACTTGGCGAGAACGAATCGTCTTTTTTTTCTAAAATGGCCGCGAGCACATAAACTGACATGGGGTAGAGAATTCTGGGAGGAAGAAAGGAACACCCTCAATGACATGTGCAGACACGAAGCCAATCAGCAACCAGCGGGCTTCTGTGACATCACAGCCCTATAAATACGGACGCCATGTTAGATTCTCGCACTTCTCAGTGTTTCTCCTATCAATAAGCATCTATCTGGTGCAGCACTATATTGCACTCTTTACAAAACAAACTCGTTTTTTGAGCGCCTGGGGTGTCATATACACACTTGTTCCTGAACCAGCGTTATTATTTTGTTTTAGTTTGTGGGGTATTCTCTCTAAAGTCCAGGATGTGTGTTTTTCAGCCCCATATACACCTCAATTCCATCTGGTTCACTGTGTAGGGAATTTTAACCCAATGGTTTTATCCTCTTGTTTGTGGAAGAATTAGGGGTCAGATACAGGGTGTGTTTTTTTCAGCCCCACATACGCCTCAATTCCATCAGTTTTTTTTCTGTAGGGTATTTTATACCCAAGGGTTACTTTAGCCTCTTGTTTGTGGGGTAATTTGGAGTAAAATACGGGTGTATGTATTTTTTTTTTCCCATACACGCCTCAATTCCAATTGGTTCACTGTGTAGGGTATTTTATACCCAAGGGTTAATTTAGCCTCTTGTTTTTGGGGTAATTTGGAGCAAAAAACAGGGTGTGTGTATTTTTTTGCTCCATGTATGCCTAAATTCAATTTGTTTTTTTTCTGTAGGGTATTTTATACCCAAGGGTTAAATTAGCCTCTTATTTGTTGGGTAATTTAAAGTAAAATACAGGGTGTTTGTATTTTTTTGCCCCATATATGCCTGAATTCCATCTGTTTTTTTTTTTGTAGGGTATTTTATACTCAAGGGTTAATTTAGGCTCTTCTTTGTGCAGTAATTTGGAGTAAAATACAGGGTGTGTGTATTTTTTCCCCCATATACGCCTCAATTCCATCTGTTTTTTTTCTGTTTGGGTATTTATTTCCCAAGGGGTTAATTTAGCCTCTTGTTTGTGAGGTAATTTGGAGTAAAATACAGGGTGTGTGTATCTTTTTGGCCCATATACACCTCTATTCCATCTGTTTTTTTGTGTAAGGTATTTTATACCCAAGAGTTAATTTAGCCTCTTGTTTGTAGGGTAATTTGGAGTAAAATAAAGGGTGTGTGTATTTTTTTGCCCCATACACGCCTAAATTCCATATGTTCTTTTCTGTAGGATATTTCATACCCAAGGGTTAATTTTTACTCTTGTTTGTGGGGTAATTTTGAGTCAAATACAGGGTGTGTATTTATCATATACAGACATCTTCATTAAACAGAGTCTATAAATTTTTGATCAAACAGTATGTCAGACAGAGAGGTGGCAGGCCCTTCACATGCGAGTGGCAGTGGCACAAATGTTCCTGGAGCAGGCTCAGGTCGCAGCACAGTAAGGGGACGTCGCAGCAGGGATGACTCGGTGAGGCCAGAACTGCCAGTGTCATCTAGCGGCCGCGTGTTAACCAGCAACCCAAGGGTTCTTGATTGGTTGGCTCGGTCATCCACTTCCTACCAGATGACAACTGACAACCGCAGCCAAGAGTTGATGGGTTCGTCAGACACAACCCTTAGTTGGCATGGCCTGGGAGCAGGTCAGCGGCCTTCACCTGTCCTCAACCCCCCTCTGTCCCGTTCGGTTCCCTCAGCCAAAGAACTACTATGTGGTCTGGGCTCAGCACCAATATACAGCGAGGACAAACTCTTTGAGGAAACGCAGCAGCTATTAGGCAGCGAAGAGGTGGGGCAGACATCCGCTGCTCCTTGCAGTAGGCGGGAAGGTTTTGATGTGGAGAGTGGCATGGGAGGTTATGTTGCAAGCAGTCAGGCCTTGCATAATGAGACCGTTGAGGAGGATAGCAGTGATGTGCAAACACAAATCGATGACGATGTAGCTGATCGCCTTCATCATAATCGTCGGGAGATGAGCAGCTTGCGCGTCAGGCAGTGCCGCAGCCAGCAAGTCTGTATTGTGGCCGTGAGTCAGCAGGGTGGTAGCAGTGCGAGGTCGGGAGCCAAATGGATACAGGGTAGAAAACCCGCTTCGCAGGTCCAAGAAAGTAGTGGCACAGGGGCTCACCGAGGCAGCGGCGGTAGTAGTCACTCAGTGCGGGGCATTGGTGGTAAAATCACCTACTCGGCGGTGTTGCAGTTTTTTTCTAAGACACCAGATGAGCCGAACATTTGTATATGTAGAATATGTGGTCATACAGTGCATCGTGGCCTGGGAGCTAACGTTGGCATCCCGGCCCTGCGTCGACACATGCAGCGTCACCATCCAGTGGCCTTGGAGAAACGTATCTCAGATGTGGTGGTCCATTCCTCCGCAGCAACAGCAGCAGCACCCAGTGGCATGCATGCCATTTCAGCCAGTCAAGGCTCCACCTCCTCTGATGAAGGAAGCTGTTTGCCTTTCTCATCATCTACCAGTCCAGATGCTCCTGCTCCTCGCTACTCATGGCGCCAGCAGTCGTTCACCAAGGCAATTGCCAAGAGACAGCAGTATGCGTCCAATCATCCTAAGGCGCAGAAGCTGACCGTGCTCCTGTCCAAGTTGTTGGTACTGAAGTCCCTCCCTTTCCAAGTGGTGGACTCTGCACTGTTAAGAGAACTAATGGCTTGTGCCGAGCCGAGGTGGAGAGTTCTAAGCCGTAATTTATTTTCCAAAAAGGCAGTACCAGCCCTGCACAAATATGTAGAACAGAAGGTGGGCCAGTTCTTGAGCCTATCGGTGTCTTCCAAGATGCACGGCAGTGCAAACATGTGGAGCTGTAACTACGGTCAGTGACAGTACATGTCCTTTACGGACCATTGGGTGACTGTGCTTCCTGCCCAGCCAAACCAGCAACTTGGACAGGAGATGCCTCTTTCTCCTCCACGTTGTCAAACTGCTGATCCTGCACCAATGTCCGCCTCCTTCTCCACCACCACCTCAGCCTCCACATGTCTAAGTGCTGCTCCATCATACCACATGTGCAGGGCACAGTGGTGTCACACAGTTCTACACCTGGTTTGCCTGAGCGAACAAAGTCACACAAAGGAGGAACTGCTCTGCGTCATGAAACACGAAATCTGTGGCTTTCTTTGCGACAATTGCAAATCAGAACCATGGTGACAGACAACGGAAGGAACATGGTGTCCGCGCTGCACCGAGGAGGGATGGTCCATGCGCCCTGCATGGCGCATGTGTTCAATCTGGTTGTGAAAAGGTTCCTGAAGTCTTCCACCCATCTGCAAGACATTCTAAAAATGGCCAGGAAACTGTGCATGCACTTCATCCATTCCTACAAAGCCAGGCACACCCTCCTTGTTCTGCAGTGGCAGAACAGCCTCCCCCAATATAGGCTGATATGCGATCTTACACCAGTTGGAATTCTAGCCTCCATAGGTTAGACCGACTGTATGAACAGAGAAAGGCCATTAACGATTTTTTGATGATCCAAGCGGACAGGAGTACTCCCCTGTGTAATTTTGATGTCAGCCAGTGGCAGCTCATGTGTGACACCTGCCGTTTACTCAGGCCCTATGTGGAGGCCACGCTATTTGTCAATCCCCAGGACTACAGGATGAATAACATCGTTCCACTGCTTCATATCTTGGAACAGATGCTGCAAAATCTGTCTGGTCAGGGGACTGGAGACGTGGCGACTACATCTCACGGCCACATAAGTCTGGTGGGGGCTGAACTGAAGGAGAAGGAGGAGGACATTGGAGCACAAGCAGTGTCTGGTGAAATGAGTGGTTTTTCCACTCAGTTGACAGGAGAGGAGGTGCAGGAGCTGCCGATGGAGGTAGAGGGAGAGGAGGAAGACGATGCAGATAACCCAGACACACCGTGGCAGTATACAGTGGAGATGGAGGCAGTGAGTCCATCAGAGTCACTTGCGCAGATGGCCCGCAGCATGCTGATGTGCCTGGCTAGTGACAGCCGAATAGTCACCATCCGGCAGAGGGATGACTTCTGGCTCTCCATCCTCTTGGATCCCTGCTACCGGTCCAAAGTGGGAGCCTTTTTTTCCACCCTTTCATTGTTCCAGCACTATGGGTGCCACAGAGAATTGTGATAAATTTTCCTTAGCAGTTCTTGCTGGTGAAACTGAGGTACAGCAGGAAGTGGCTGCTTTGCCTGACTTAGAGGTCTTGCATGATAATTTTGGGACTTCTCAGCTCAGCGATCCCACCTTGGTAAAAGCCAGGGAAACGTGATGGTCATGAATGGGGAGCCTCAATATCCAGGGGCTGATACCATGTTTCCACACATGGCAGGCAATCAAAAGCTGTTATATCAGGTCAACAAAGTCTGTGGTAAGGTTGTAGAACAATTGGTGGTACTGTAGCCCTATTGGAGAATGGTCTTAGACTTCACCCACAAGCACATGTTAGGAGGTCCCTTAGGGAGGGAAAAGACCAAAGAATGCATTCTGCAGAGGTTTTTCTGGCCGTTGGTATACACTGATGTAAAGCATTAGTGTGAGGCCTGCCCAGAGTGCCAGTTAACAGCTCTTCTGCCCCATTTCCGGAGTCCACTGGTGCCATTATCCATCATAGATGTACCCTTTGAGAGGATTGTGATTGATCTTGTGGGCCCACTAGTAAAGTCTGCTAGGGGCCATCAGTATATATTGGTGGTGCTTAGACTATGCCACCTGTTACCCCGAAGCTGTTCCTTTGCGGAATACTTCATCTAAAAGTATTGCGAATGAACTGTTCTACATATTCTGCCGGACTGGTACACCAAAAGAGATCCTTATTGACTATAAAACCCCTTTTATGTTAAGGGTTATAAGAGAATTATGCAAGTTATTAAACATCAAACATCTGCACACATCTGTACATCACCCACAAATAGATGGTCTGGTTGAAAGGTTCACTACCAGACCGTTACAGTAGGATCCGGCCATGGATCCCGCCAAGGTGCCGTTACCCAGCCTGGCGGATCTGACGACCGTTGTTGCCCACCAGTCTCAGCAACTAGGTCAACAGGCGCAGCAACTGAACCAGCTGTCCACCATCAAGCAGCAACTAGTCACCGCCCAGCAGCAGCAGCCTTCGCCATCTCCAGTGGTTGCTCCTGCCTCAATGGTTCCTGTGGCTCTGGGGGGGTCCTAGGCTTCAGTTGTCGCTCCCGAACAAATACGACGGAGACCCGAAACTCTGCAGGAGGTTCCACCCAATTTTTCAAATCATTGGAGGATCCGATCAGTTCCTGCCCGAACGTGCGAAAGTGGTTTTTTGTGTCACCTGCTCCCCGGGAAGGCCCGGGCAGGGGCTACACCTCTGGGGGACAGGAACATTCTGACGCGGACCTACAGTCGTCCTCGGGAGTTCCGCATGTGTTCGAGGAACCAGCCCTCACCTCCACTAACGGCCCCCTAAACCTACCCAGGGGGTTTCTGTCTTTGGGAGAGAAAACGGGGTGCAATTCCGCATTTAGCCTCAAAACTGTCAGGAAAGAGCCGCTCGTGTCCCCCCTTCAAGAAAGGGCCTCAAGCCAGTTAAGGACGTTTTGGCTGCAGAGACTTCCCTCTTCCCTCATACTTCATCCGTTAGCACCCACATTGATGTGCCTTCTTTTGAACGGGAAGAGGAACTTCGGCAAAGCGTCAGCACCCCAAACCCTGCGGTTTTTCTGCCGGCACCGGTTTCCAAGGCCTCCTCCCACAGTTTCCCAAACACCCACCAGGAGCCCATGCAGAGATCATCCACTAGCAAAGATTTGGGCGGGGAATTTGTCCCAACCCCAAGCATGGGGGGAAACTCCCCACCGGGTTCTGGGGGAGAGGCATTCCTAGGTCCCAAAACCCCCCCCTTTCCAGCCTATGATCAAGTACAGGTCAGTCGAACGGGAAACTCTTCCAAGTTCCGCTTTTTTGGATGGGCCACCGGGAACTTTTTTCCATCAGTCTCTGGTGAAAAAGTACGTCTTCGGCATCCCCTGGAAAACAGCTTTTAAATTCGCTGTCAGGGGGGACTCTTAGCGACACCATCCATTTGCCACCAAGCCACTGTCCCTCCCCCAATGGGGCGCACATAAGGAATCTCCTTCTAGGGTTTTCCCTCGCTCCACGTCGGGGGGTTTTCTCCTGGGATTTCCCCCAGGGCTGCGGCTCCACTCCCAACGGTTTGGACTAATTTTTGGGTTCCAAAAATTGGGGGGGGGGCGTTTTTTGATGGAGCCTCCCCGGTGTTTTCCCTGCTCCCACTCACCCTTCTGACCCCCCCCCGTCTCCCCCCAAAGTATCTGGAATACCTGAGTTTCTCTGAAAACAACCCAAAAGTTTTTCCTCCGCATCGCCTTACGACTCCCGATTGCCCCTTACTGCCGGCCCCATCCCCTGGGGGCAGGTCACCCTTATTTTTTCCAGAACACAACCCCATGTCGGGTACACCAGGAGAACTCCAGAAGGGGGTTTTAACGAAAGCCCCTTTTTTACCCCGGGTGGGGGGTTCTTTTCGAAAAAAAAAGAGGGTTCTTTCCCGGCCCCTGCATAGACTCCCCGGGGTTAAACAAACACAGTGAAAAACCATCCCCTCTGCCATTACACTGACTTTTTGACCGCTGCGGGCGAAGGGATTTTCCCAAAGGGGGATCTAAGGGGGGCCTCAATTTGGCCAATCCGAAAGGGGCTTTAAGGGAAAGACACCCTTTCAACCCCGGGGATGGGCTTTTTGAGTCCCTTTGGTTTTCCCTTTTGGGACTTCCCCGCCGCTTCCAGGAGCTCGTGAAGACATCTTCAAGATCCCCACACCCGTAGTGTTTACCTAGGATACTTGTTATCCCCGCCCTCAAAACCCCACCAAAGCCATGTCGTCAGTTTGAACGCTCCGAGAAACACTTTATCCAAGGGGGAAGTGCCTTTTCAAAAACCACCCTTCGTTTCTGGGGTACTCATCTCTGCCCAAGGCCTAAAAATGGATCCAGCGAAACTGCGCCCCGGTTGAGGGGCCACGCCCTGTCGCCTGCAGCCATACAGCGCTTCCGGGTTCTGTAACACTACGCCATTTTATTCCCCACTTTTCAACTATCACCGATAGTGGCCCTTACAAAGAAACACACTAACCCCCACGGGCCCTCCAAAGCAAAGAGGCTTTCTCTAAGCCAATCCTGCCTTTACCACAGCATCTATCCTTTCCCGGCCCCCCCCCCAAAAAAACCCCTTTCACTTTGGGGGAATGGAGGCCTTTTTGTGGGTCGGAGCATTCTTACTAAAGGACCCCGGAAAACCCGAAACGGGTTTCTTTTCCAAATTTCCCCGCCAGAGGAAATATACATTGGCGCCCGGGGGAGCACTAGCAAAAGTTTGGTTTTTGGATGAATGCCTTATCACGGAAGGTGCCCCCTTTCCATCCGCATCAAGGACCAAAAAATCTTCAAACCCAACGGCTTAGCGTTTTAACCCCAGAGGTGGGGCGTCTCCCCCCCCGGTTGACCCCAGAACCACTTCCGGGCCCCACGAAAAAACGTGAAAGCCCGCCCCCTTGCCCGAGGGTGGTGAAGAGACTAGGAGAAAAAAATCCCCAAACCTTTTTCCTGCCCCGTTGACCTCCGAGGTTTCCCCCGGGAAACCACGTAACCCACCTCCGCAACGTATCTTCAAATGGGGACATTCCCCTTTGGGTGCCTCTTCCCGGGCGCCTAAAAAAAAATTCCTCTTGAAACCCCGGTTCTATTGGTGGCCGGGCTCGTTAAGGATTAAAGGGATTTTGTTGATTTTGTAACCCTTGCCCCAACAAGCGCCTCTCACAACCGGGCGGGTCTACACATCCATCCCAAAACCCATCAGCCATGGACCCATATTGCATACTTTAACCGATCCCCCCTTCGCGGCAACACCCCATTGTTTGGGTGATCACAGATCTTTTTTCCAAATGGCGCTTTTGTCCCCCACACGGCCTGCTTCTGCCCCCGCCGGCAGAACTTTCTTTTTCTGCTTTTCTACATGGCCCACACAAATTGTTTTGGACGAGGGTCCCCGTTTGTTTTCCCAAATTTTGGCGGCCTTGTTTCCCAAATCCAGGTAAACCGACTTCTCTCTGCTTTCCCACCCTAAGGAAAAAGGCCAGTGGGAAGGGCAACCAGGGGCTTTTGGGAGTTTTCCTACGCCACTTTTCTCTGCACGCCAAGATGACTGGTCCAAATTTCCCCCATGGCGAAACTTGATAAATCCCAGATTCAGTCCGCGGGGGGCCTCGCCCTTCACATCGTATACGCCTGCATCCCCCCCCCCACCCTCTCCCTCTGGGATCTCCACCGAATTCCGGCGGCGGGAGCATTGGGCCAGGACTTGAAAACCATCGCTCCCAGACCTGCCACTCGCCCGTGCTTCCCCCAGCGCAAAAGAAGACTCAAGCGGGAAAAAAAAGAAGTCCCCCCCCTGTCTTTCTCCCCGGGTACAAGGGGGGGCTATGGCCCGATATTTGGCCTCAAGAGCCTTTCCCACAAACTGGCCCCCCTTCCGGGACACTTTGAAGTTTTTATCGATTAACCTTCCTCAAACTCCGGCCCCTCCTACCATCGAAATTTCCCACTCATTCCATTCTCACTACTAAGCCCCGCCTTAACCATTTCCTCAGAAGTCTGTCCCTCCTCCGTCTTGCGGGGCCCCAATGTCTTTTTTTGGCAAGGAAATCTTGTAGAGGAAACTAGAGGGAAGCAATTTTTATTTTCGGAAGGGGTTCGGGCCGAAAAAGGTCTTTGGGGGCCGGAGGGGAACATCCGACCCGCACATCCAGAAATTCCCCACCCGGGGAAAAGGGGGGGGAAAAGGGGGGGGTACTGCACGGGAAACCCCCCACCCTCGTCCCCGGGGTTTCAGGGGCATCCGTGGGGGCCCCGACGGGCGAAACGGCTCCCCGTCCCGCACTCGGGGCCGGGTCCCCCCCCCCCTGTCGTGCCACGTCACTTACCCTGCCACACTCCTGCTCTGTCCCCCCTCTGTCCTGCGTGCCGCGGCCCCCCTCCCTAGGGGCGGGGCGCCGGCAGTTTAAATTAAAAAAACAGGCCCGGTAATTGGCATTTCTGGCACGTTCCTTTTAAGTCCCCGGGCCCCTTTTCCCGGGAGCCTTTCCGGACCTTATGCCAACCTACGAGAAAATTCCAAAAGCCTTTCTTGTCTTTCCCTGTACCCAATCCCTTTCTTACGTTTTTCTGACCACGAACCTCTTGCCGCCTCCCAGACCTTTTTTGCCTGTCCCGACATGACTGCCGACATTTTGTACCTTCCCCCCCCTGCTGCCACCGCAGGCAAGTCCCCCAGTGGGGGCGACCTGGTTTGTTCCCGCCGCAGCAACCCCTCCCGCTTTGAAAGGGGTCTGGTGAATACTGGGACCTACTTAGATTCCGCTCCCTGGCGGGGCTTCCCCCCCCTTGCCTGCTGGGGCCCCCCGCGGAGTGCAAAAGACCAAATTTGGGGGGGCCACTCCCCTATACAAACCAAAAAAAAATATTTGGGCTGCACACTAAAAAATTTTTTGAAAAAAATGAAATAGGGCAACTGTCGTGGCAGAAATACAAGGACAAACGAAATCCGCACACTACTACACAAAAAAAAAAAAAAAAGCACATAGATATTGGAAAAGCATTTCCTACTTTTAAACATGAACATTTGAGGTTCTTAATGTATATAAACTGTAATAAGCCCACCGCCAGTCGACAAATCGACTTCAATACAGGTAGGAACCTAAGCTATTTTTTTACCTTTTTTGAGCCCGTTCAATCTCCACATTTTAGGGGAAAAAAATTCTAGCTACAAGATACCACCCTTGTTTTAAAAAAATTGAGGTTGGGGAGAGTGCAAAAACCCAAAAAGGGGTACTACCCCCATACAAACAATCTAAAAAACAATATTTGGTCTGCACATCCAAAAAGTTTCAACAAAAAAAATTAACATAGGTGCACACTGGTGTGAACAGACACCAAGAGAGGAAAAAAATAGCATAGGTTTCCACCTGTATTGAGGTTTTCTCGTCGATTGGCGGTGGGTTTATTACAATTGTGATCAAAAATGTACACTAAGAACCTCAAATTTTCATGTATTCAAAGTAGCAGAAATGCTTTTCCAATTATGTGCCTTTTGATTGATTTTTAGTGCTAGTAGTGTGCTGCTGATATTCGATTGTGTTTGTAGTTTGCTGTCACACCAGTGTGCACCTATTTTCTGTTTTTTCAAAAAACTTTTTGGATGTGCAGACCAAATATTGTTTTTTAGATGGTCTATGGTAAACATCTACATGGTCTCCTAAATATAGCCAAAGAGACCTGGGAGTACGAGTCCACCGTCAACAAGAGTGTTACTGAACACATTTCCCTTATACAGGACCGAATTTCTGGTCATACCCATCGTTAGGGAACATTTATAGCAGGCGCAGGAAGCCCAAAGCCAGGTGTACCAAAGATCGCCAAGGTGAGGAGCTTCAACCAAGGGGATCGGTGCATTAAAAGCACCCACACAGAAAGAAAATTTCCCCGGCAAAGGGCAAGGGCCTTTATGAAAAAACAAAAGGGGGGGGGTGAATTTATAAATCATCACAGGGCAAAAGGAAACCAGAACAGCTTTATCATATAAATTTAATTAAACATGGAAACATGGGGAGACCCTGACAGCTGTGAGTGCCCCCAACACTTTTTTTTTTTTTTTTTTTTTTTTTTTCAGAGGTCGTTATCAGATGACTCTGGAGTTCATAAGAGAAAACTATGTTTTTCGAGTTACCAGGATGCAAAAAAAGTTATAGAGCATACTTGTTTTAACAAAGGAGAAAAGGTTCTCAAAAACCCGTCCCGGGGTCACAGAACCGCAATGGACATATCCGAGGAGGCAAAAAAAAGTGACCCTCGGATTAATTGAAGAGTAAAGAAGCGAGTATCAACCCATTGGGTGCGGTCCCCAAAAAACCAATGCTCATTATGCTTCTGAAATAAATTTCCAAAAGGCAAAAAGAAACATCAAATTTGACGCATACCCAATGAAAAGGGGGCAATAAGAAAAATGAAGAAAGGTCAGGCCAAAATTTCCTATTTTGACCTTACAAAAGGGCAAGGGCAGGTTCCCCGCCCAAATATAGGACAAAGAAAAGATGGTTTTGTCACACTAACGGCTTCCAGTTGTCGCCTATCTTTCGGATTGCATGGGGCCACAACCTTCAAAAGGTTAATGGATGTCATCCCAAATCCCCGTCTTATGCATCAGCACACCCAATGACAAATTATCTTTAGGAGGGGCTGGGATTTCCATTTATTTTAAATTACAAACCGTCTAATTCCTTTGAAACAGGCTACAGCAAACCCTAAGGGTTCCAATGTTAAAAAAACCCCTTTTAAACAAACCCTTTTTAAAACACCCCTAAATTTAAGGAGGAGTTTACTCAACAAGGGTTATAGGGGTAGCCATGCTTTCCCGGAGGGCGGAGAAAGGCACCCCATCACAAACCTAAATAGGAAGCTCATGCCAACTGAACGGAGCTATAGCATTGTTGAGCAGAATGATTGGCCATCAAGTGGGCCCCAAGTCCCCCCAAACCCTAAGTATTACACTGGGCCACACTTAGGGAAAAACCCGGGCCGCTCTCCACAAAACCCGGATATTTCAGGCCAAAGACAGAAATGCAAGACCTGATGTTACAGAATTATAGTTTTTCCGTGGAAAACAGGGCTGGAAAGCTACAGGGCAATGCTGCTGCACTGTCAAGAGTTCACTGTTTGACAGCTAAAAGTATCTGACCCGACAGGCTCGAACAGATGGGTAGAGTATGTGAGACAGTGACAGGCGGCGTTATTGAGGGAAGATATATTTCCCCTAGAATGCTCTTCTATATGGCTTTAGGGAGTACATGGACAGATACGTGTCACCGAAAGGCCTGATTTCGGTGAAGGGAGACCAATAGTTTGTCAGTAGCACTTAGTTACTGACACATCTTAGTGTTCTTAGTGTTAGTATAGTGGCTCAAAACCGCTTATCCTGGGCTGGTCTTTTCCTGGAGTGGCCAAAGTGATGGGTGGGTGGCTGGCTTCAGGCCCTATAAAACCTGTGTGTGTTGCTGGTGGAAAGCTAATGCCACGTTGTAAGTAGTTACTTTTGTTTGGTTCCTGTACAGGTGTACTCAGTGTGTCTTTGGTGTATTCAGGGCCATTCCTTGTTTAGATAGAGCTCAGCCGAGCAGGTTTTTGTTTTGTACTTTTTGCCTGACATTAAGGCTGTATTATTTTTGTTGCCATTTAAATAAACCGAGGCATAGCCTGGACTTGGACTTTACCTGCAGTGTTCCTGTCTCTGTCTGTCGAAGCCCAGGCTGCTACCTGAATGTTGATGCAAATCCTCCACTGCAGGCAGACAGATTTTTAAAGAGACATACACGTATCTTATGGACCTTTGCTGCAGCTGTTGCTAAGGACAACAGTTGGCAAAAAAGTGTCTGGATCGTGCTGAAAGAAAAAAATAAAGAAAGACATCTTTTTCTTTTAATATATATATAATATATATATATAATATAATATTATATATATATATATAATATATATATATAATTATTATATATATAAATATTTTACAAATTGTAAAATGTATAAATAAATTTTAAAAAAAAAATTAAAGCTGAATCTTTTATGTTGGTAAAGAAAAGCCTAGTTAATACACGCCCTGTAGTTTCAGTTTTAGCTCAGAATTTAAGTACAAAATAATAAGTAAAACTGGTAGAACAATTTAACTGGGAATTTTGTGAAACAAGCCTGCAACTAGGCAGAAATATTTTACTTTATACCATATCAATTTTCTTGTATCTCAACATTTCTGCTGTATTTAAAATGCTGTATTTAAAATGTAAATAGTAGAAAGACAGTACGACGTGTACACACAAGTTTGAAAGCAAGCATTGATTTATAGTATAAGATTTAGCACTGAGATATAAATAAAACACTCATTTCTAAACCAAAGAGTAATAACGGTAGAGATAGCCAAACTTCCTTACAAGGAAACATGTTTCCAATATACTGAAAACTTAAACTTGTTAAACTTTACACAACTTTACAATTTTTTTTGTGATAATAACTTTCAATTCAGGTATTTTCTTATGCAAATTGGATATCAGTCTTTTACCTCATTCACAATTCTGTATGAATACATAGATGAAATACAAATGCTTGATATTCATTTATTTCAGTTTTTGCTCCATTTATTTTCATATTGTATCCATTTTTGCTTTGCATTTTTGTTACAAATTATCTGTCTTTCATCCATATCTGTTCTATTTTTCATTTTTTTTCTTATAGAAAGGATTATTTCTTACTTTTTTGGTAGTATTCCTAAAATACAAATGTAAAAATGCTATTAGGGATCCAGGTATCCAGATGGACTGACAGGGAAAGGCAGACAGTGCGTTCTAGTGTTAAGTCCCCAAAGACTGTCCCTACCTGCTTGCCGACCTGACACTTAGCGGTCGACAACAACTAAACGGCATTCCCTACTCTGAGTATGTGTAAACACAAAACAGAGAAAACACAATGCGGTAGCAGGCAAAAAGCAAAAACCCGGAAAAGAAAAACAGAACAAACAGGCAGGGAAAAAAT
>JAODAL010055420.1:0-23976 GCA_025379985.1 Phyllomedusa bahiana
AAAAATTAACATTACCGTGAAGGGTGCGCGCTTGCACCCGAAATGCGTCGGTTGATATGAACTTGTTTTGTACCTTCCATTGTATGGATCTTAAAGCACTTCAATAAATTTTGGATTATTTTCACTGTATGGCGCTGGACCTGAAGATTCATTCATAACTTCACTGGTTGTCTTAGGGTTCTAAAGTAAAAACCCAAAGTAACCTGCAGCAGTTTTCTGATGCCCTTCATTTGGCCCCTATGCTCTAAAGTAATATAAGTTTTGCCTCTCCGGATTTTTTTCTATATGTAATGTCATCCAGGTTAATGTCTAACTAGTAGTTATAAATGGAATCATATATATTCCGTATTTCCTCCATTTTCTAGATTTGCAATATTTCTAAGCTCTGAGCCCTGAACTGTGTAACTCTCGCATCTTTACATTTCTCATATCATAATAATTGTACAACTCCGGCATATAACTTAGGCTAGTAGCTTAATTGTGCCTCCAGGCTTCATCATGATGGGTTATCAAATTAAAAATACCATTGAGAACGGATTATTACAGGAATAGTTAGTAGTTAAATTTAAAGCCAAACCCGAAACTCTGATATTAAAACTTCAAGATTACGTTCATGAGATATTTTTTTTTTGTCCTTTATGACAACCTAAATATGTAAAGCCGGCTATAGCTAAGTTCATGGACTTTAATTAACAGTTAGAACATTGTAATATCACTTGAATTTTAGATTGGTGAGGATCCAACACTGTATTAAGCAGCCAAGACAAAAGGACATGAATTGCGTCACTGAGACTTATTAAATGCGATGCAAATTCAATAGTCGGATTCCTGCAAACAGGTGCGAGAGACGAATTAATTTTTAAACTCTACCACTCTCTCTCACTCGGGGGATTTTAATGCATCACATTGACAGCCCTAGCACGTTGACAATTTCATCCACAAGCATAAAAATGTTCCAGTTTATTTCAGTGGCATCGACGGATTCTATTATTCTACATTAACCCATTAGTTGCCCTACTGCTCTGTAGACATTAACAGGCAGGTATAGTAATAGTTAAGGTTGCAGATCAGTAAAGGATAAGGGACTCAGCTCAGTAATTGACACTATAATGTTCTAAGACCACCCCATGCCAACCGATAGCATGCATCAACTCTGTCTCACCACACACAAGAGGAAGTACCATGTGTGTCACTTTTGTGTAAAAAATAAAATAAAAACATTGAATATAACAGCTGTTTGCTACCAAGAAGACAGCAAGGCTCCATGCAATATCTGGCAATGTGTGTCACATCTGTAAAGCTTTATCTTATTTTAACCCACTAGTGCTTTAGGGTTGACTTTGCATGATATTACAACAAATGGCTGTCAAGGAAGGGAATCAGTACATCAAGTATCATCCTGTTCTAGAACTGAAAATGTTAATTCTGTTGCTGGGATTTGAAATCATTCATCTCACCAGCAGCATAGATTTTTTTTTCTTTTTTATGAATGAAATCCATCTTGCTGGCTCTGCATACAAATACTCCTCTGTTATCATTGTGTTCTATAAGCCAGCAAGAAACTGTTTAACTTGTAATTTAATTTTCTTTGGTGAGTAACCATAGCATGTTAGCAGTGTGCATTTGATCCTACCTGTAAGAACCTAACTCTTACAGAATATATATTTTGTGTGTGGTATGTATGTATGTATGTATGTATGTATGTATGTACAGCTAGGTAGATACTACTCACCAAAGGTTAGGGATGTTTGGCTTTTGATCGAAATTTCAGGCCACACACAACATTTATTGAAGAAAATTTTAAATGAATATCTGTTAATTTTAGATGCATATGTTCAATGTTTCAGTATTTTTTGCTCAACTTGCTGATCTCTAACAAGGAGCTTAATGGCAAAATTCACAAAAGGTGTTTGATCCCTGAATCACCCAGTAAATTTAGGGCATCAGTTTGAATTGGGATTTAAACAGTCCTCCTCATCATGTTTTTCATATTTTGACTTCATGAGACGAAGATAACACCTTACAATTGATCAACAGTACTTCGCCATTGTGAGCCTTCTAGCAGGATGCTCTCAGACGGAAGTGGCCATTGAGTTTAGAGTGTCTCAGAGTCTCATCAGCAGATTGCAACAAAGATACAGAGAGACTGGAAGAGTCACAGAAAGCAAAGAAGTGAACGTTCTTTGGCTCCATCACGCACTGATGAACGCTTCACTGTAAACAATGCCCTGCTGAACCGCATGATGAATGTCACACAACTCCAGGCACGTTTAAGTGAGGTGAGATGCTCCCAAGTATCACATCACACCATTTGTAACCGTTAATATCAGCATGAAACTTCAACCAAAAGCCAAATATCCCTAACTTTTTGTGAGTAGTGTATATATAAAAGAATAGTGAAGTCCAGCATCCCACACGGTGTTAAGTTGTAAAAGACTATTTGTCACTTTATTCCAAATTACAAGTTATTAAAAAAAGTACAAATGACATATATGCAGACACATTTCGCATTAACCCCCTTACTCACATCATAATATTAGCCTTGTTCACACCTTCAGTTAAACACAACTCAGACAGTTATCTGATCAGTTATCTCTTTGTGAACCAAAATTACACTTTGGGCGACATGTATGAACTTTGGAACTGACAGGACAGTTCTAAATTGCTTTAAAGCAGTATAGAATGTGCCAAAACGTATGATCCTGTTCTTCTGCAGTTCATACATACAGGCGCAGTGTAGTGCCAGTATACATATATATAGTGAACTTTCACTCCTGTTCAGCCTCCATCTTGGACCAACCTGGGGGTAACTTTTAGCTCACGGATCGTCGTCCTTTGTAGAACAGATAAGGCACACTGAAATATGTCAGTCTGACACCAGGCTTCTCTTTAAGTTGGCACAGACCACTTACAAAACACAAACAAAATACAAACAAAAACCTTGTCCATCTGGCCACTACCTAAACACATAGAGTGTTCCTCTACTACCAGTGGTCTGTGCCTACCACACAGTCCCACCAACCCAGAGTCTTCACCAGACTTCTCTAGTTTAGGCTCCCCTCCAGCCTATGGGATCAGAGCCTCCAGCTCAGCTCTGCTGTCGCTCCCAGCTCCAGGTGGCCGACCACACCCCCTGATCACCTGGATTACCTAGGCTTTAACATGCCTCCAAAGATTTGCCTGTCCTGGAATGGGGGAATGGTCTCCCACCCAACACTACAACCATTCCAAGAAAGCCAGCCCATGCGTAGCTGTGTCATAGCCATACTAACTGCTACTACATGTATCAGCATTACTGACCTCAAACTGCTGGCTTTCCCCACCGAGACCAAGCCCCTCAATGGCACACATGTTGCAGACCTCCTGCTGCAACTAATCCCGTGTCAGAAACCTGCAACCTAAAGTCACGCTGTCATGATAAATATATACACCAGCAAATACACTGTCCCAGGACAGTGACTGTAGCAGAAATACATTCACTTAAGGGCAGAGTTCTTGTCCCAGGACAACGACTAAAATCTATATGTATAAAAATCCATCCACTACACTGCTGAGGAGGCTTCCTTCCCTGCCTTGATGTGGACCTGAATGCAGCAAACTGAGCCAAACATCCAGGTTAGTAATGAGGGTGCTGCTCTCCGCTACACTGCTGAATACAGGGCACAATGGAGTAAGTTTGGATGAGACAGCTTCCTTCTGCCCCCTCCCCCACAAATTTCATCCTGTTCACATCACTCTGTACATTCCACTGCTGCAACTTCACAATTTATGTGCCCCACATGTCCTACTCCTCTCACACATATGAACTGCTTCTCGTATATCACATAAACACTGCTGCTGTGGCCCCCTCACTGACCTCCTGCCCCGATCCTTCCCCCGGTTACTACTTATACCGCTCTTCCTTCTCCTCTCCTCTGTGGTGTTGTACAGTGTAGTGTAATTATACATGTAGGACCTGTAGTGCCATCTTAGTAACATTACAAAGATCCTGTCATGGCCAATTAAACCTATGTTGAAAGTAAAGATGGTGGGCTCTCTGTAGTTTTGCTGCTATTTGTACGAACATTTTCTGCAGAATATGGAATCATGTCTGCAGTCCGTCTGCTCTCCCCTCCTCTCTAACGTCCCCCCTCCCCATACTTCTTAGCTGTGGCTGCATCCAGTGTCATGTCCATCATTCAGAGAGTAATTACGCCGGGACTTCAGGAGCTTGCGCCGATCGGCGCAAGTTCCCGCGAGACAGGGGGGGGCCGCAGCCTGCCGGCCCAATAGATATTCATTGCTAGCGGCGCGTATTTGCCGCTAGTAATTGACATGTCACTTATCTCCCCCCCGCGGCGTAATGTGCAAGTGGGGAGAGGAGGCATAATCCATAGTTCTCTATGAGAACTGTGGATTACCATAAATGGGACGTATCTCGGGCCGTATTGCGCGCAGTATGGCACGAAATACGGGCCAAAATACGTCCCAATTTCACCCGTTTGAACATAGCCTTAGTGCTTCATGTGCTAATCTAACCACAGGGGCATTACTTCTGTTACAGGCTTTTTAGTTGTCTGTCCTGGGACCATTGGTAGCTACCAAGCAGTGCATACCAGGACCTGCATTCTAGAGATGGTCTAGCCATTAATGTTTAGCCCATGCTGGTGCTAAATAGATCCTTATGTTTGCCCATTTTTTCTGCTTCCAACACATCAACTTAAAGAACTGACTAATATGCTGCCTAATACATCCCACCCTTTAGCAAGAGGCATTTTTACAAGAGTCCTGTGGAGTCTATGCCTTGACAAGACAGAACTGCTTTGGTGGCACTAGCAGACCTTCAAAATATTAGGGAGGTTTTAATGTTATAGCTAGCCATTCTGTTTTTACGCCAAACATTATAAAGGGTTGTCCAGGATTGGAAAAATGACTACTTTCTTCCAAAAGCGTGCCATGTCTAACCACAGTTTGTGAGTCCAAGAGTTGCCCTGTGTATAAAACCAAAAGGAACATGGACAGGGAGTTGCTTAGTGAGACCACCATTTACTACTGGGCCACAGACCTTGATGGTTGACAAAGTAGTGTGATGGGGTCTGGAGAAGAGGGGTGAGAACCAAACTGTTCAGCTCCGATAAAGGACATCACCTAGCTTACAATTTGAAAGAAGAGTATATATGAAAACTTTATAGCGTCACTTGTTTATTGTGATATTGACTGAAAATGCTCTTTGGGCAATATTACAGAAACACTGTAGGCAAAACTACTGTGGTGCTATTATCAGTGCAGAATGTATGACATGAGGACACCAAAGAGAGACAGTCCCTTTATCATGAAACCATCTCCTTAGGTCCTGCATAACGTAGTGTATCGGTTTTGGACATAACAAAAAAAAAATAGCAAAATTAGGGTTATTTAGTTTAGAGAAAACATGTTTAGGTGAGTAATAATATGTAAAAATATATCAAAGGTCATGTGAGATCTCTCCTATAGCTATTTTAACCCAGACTGTATCCAGAACAAGGGCCTCCTCTAAGACTAGGGAAAAAAGGGGTTTTTTACATAAACATAGGAAGGGATTCTTTATGTAAGAGAGTGAGCTGGAACTCTCTGCCAGAGGAACAACTGGTGAATTGACTAACAAGTTAAAAAGGGGTTGGATGCTTTTCTAAGTGTAATAATATAACCGTTTAGTGATAGGATTTAGAGAAGAGTCGTTGTTCCAAGGATTTATTTGGGCCAATTAAAAATCGGGAAAGAATATTCCCCAAAAATGGGGAAAATTGACTTCTTCTCCTAGGGTTTTTTACTTTCCTTTGGATCAACACTATAGCACAATAGGTGAAATGATAAAAAATTTTATTCTTTTTTTAACCTTAAAAATATGTAACTGTAATATTCTGTTTAAGATAGAACATTATTTCCCAATCTTTTACATATATGCTCGTCAAAGAAGAAAAATAATAGAGAGTTACATAAGGATCTAACTGGCCCTCAACAATTAGAGTAATAACCTTTTCCAAATCGATTTTGAAAAACAATGCAATCATCCAGTTTGGTCATGAGCTTTACTATGAATGCACGCAGACGCATTCCTCTGACTTTGCTCCTGCCCACTAATCAGGCATGCTAGAATGGAAAATCCCTGGGAGAGGGCACAAATTCACTTCTCTCTGGCTTCAAAACCCAGCATTTCTGAGAGGTCATTGTTAGAAAATTTCATCTACATCTGTTATGGTGCATCTCTGTTAGTAATGTTGTTCTGTTGTTTCAGTAGTAAATACAATAATATAAGATCAGGAGCATATGAATTAGAACCTTATATATACCATATCTATCTATATATCTCATACATATCTACCAATCTATAGACCTAAATATACTTTCAAGTCATTGACTCAAACTCAAGGGGTTGTTTTGTTTCATCTTTAAACCCCCTTTTTGGCATTCTGAGTTAATATGAGGACACAGCACATCCATATGTTACATAACTGGCACATTTATTTTAAAGTCTTCCATGTAATGCACCATTTTTCCTGTGCTGGCACTGCAGGGAACTTGATCACTTTTTTTGACAGGTATCCCAGCAGATCATATGTGATTACTTTGACTCATTGTACCAAGATAGCCTGGAATCAGCTTATTTTTGGGAGACCTTTCTAACAAACATCTCCTTTCTTTTTTAACAGCTTATTCAAAAAAATTTCCAAAAGTTTTCTAATAACACAAGTATATTTGGTTACAAATGATTAGTAACAAGCTTCTTAATTCATTATTCAAAAGATAAAAAAATTAATGTGGTTTACACCCCATAATGTTCGTATAATTTCTACTCCTTGTAAACTGGAATAACTCTTATAGAACTTTATAGTTTGTTTTATCTCCAGGATCATACAAACTATGATATATTTAAAAAAATACAAAGTATATACACACATCATTAGTAAGACATATGTAACCTATCTGCTTCCACATGTTGATTTCCATTGTAATTTGTAGGTACATTTTTTGAGCCCATTTTTGCTGTCCATTACTTTTAATATCTTCTGTGGGGTATTACTTTTTATGTTTATTGGACATCAATAGTACTAGTTTCACATATATTGTACATGCAGTGTTTCAGGGATGATGAATAAAGAGTAAATCTGCTCGCCACTATTTACAGTTGAAACCAGAAGTTTACATAAACTATATAAAAAGACACATCTGCATGTTTTTCTCACTATCTGATATGAAATCAGAATAAACCTTACCCGTTTTAGGTCAATTAGGAACCAAAATTATTTATATTTGCCAAATGCCAGAATAATGATAGAGAATTTTTTAATACTTTCTGTAAAGTCAAAAGTGTACATACTGTACATTAGGATTACCATACCTTTAAACAATTTGGGACAGCCCATATGATGATGTCATGTCTTTGGAAGCTTCTGATGTTTATTGGCAACATCTGAGTTAATTGGAGACACATCTGTGGATGTTCTTTTTAATACACACCAGAAACACACTGCTTCTGTGTGTAACCTCATGGAAAAGTTTAAATAAATCAGCAAAGATATCAGGAAGGGAATTGTGGTCTTGCAAAAGTCTGGATCATCCCTTGCACAATTTGCAGAAACTTGAAGGGGCCTCATTCATATGTGCAAACAATTATATACAAGTACAAACAAGATGGTAATATCCAGCCATTATAGCACTAAGGCAGGAGACGGGTTCTGTGTCTCAGAGATGAACGTGTTTTGGTTCGACATGTGCATATCAACCCAAGTACAAAAGGAAAAGATTGTGTCATTATCCACAGTGAAACGAGTACTGTATCAATATGGGCTGAAATGCTACTCTGCTAGGAAAAAGCCATTACTGCAAAAGAAACATATGTGTTAGGACTCTTCTTGGTGCTTATCTCATGTTTTAATGTCCAAATAACGCACATATTTAATGGGTCGACGATATGTCATACTAGGGCATATAAACATTTTATAGTGGCGCACCCAACACAAGCATGCATTATGTAGTTAGCTATTCACTACAAAGTTTATTCTGTAATGCTACGGTATATTTCATGGAAATGTATGGCTCCCAACTATAACTGCCGATCACTTCCTGATACAAACACCAGACTCGCGGTAATGAGCTGATTGCCAGCCAAGGTCTGGTTAAAAAGGTTTGACTTTGTGCGAAAAATCATTTACCAAAACTTATTTGTACTTTGATATATGTATATATATGTGTGTATATATGTGTGTGTATATATCTGTGTGTGTGTATATATGTATGTGTATATATGTGTATATATATATATATATATATATATATATGTATGTGTGTGTGTGTGTGTGTGTATGTAAGTATATGTGCATGTTCCCCAGTTCGTATTGACAACTGTGCCAATACCTTTATCCTTTTTTATTTTTTCATATATTTTAGCCCAGTTGTCTCTGTATTTTAATGCCGTGTTTGTGTATTGTGTTCATCCCTTAGGCACCAATCCTGGTTTTGACGGCACATGAATTTTTATGAGTTTCTAATGTTCTGGGGGATTTTTCTCTTACTAGGGTTAAATCTTTGTACTTTGATCAATTTTGGTTTCCCACCATTGATATTCCAAGAAAATAAATGGTCTTAAAAACAAATCCTGGCCAAACTGTTGAAGCCAATCTTCTTTTTTGAGCATGCAAATTTTATTATGAATATTGAACGTTAGTTTGTAGTAATCTTGTTTACTTGGTTATGAAATCAATTCAACAGGCCATGAAGGCAGAGAAGAAAATCTATATTTTAGTATCTAGAGGATTTTAAGCCTTTACTGTTTTTTCTTTTCTGTTTTTTTTTTTCGGGAAAATGCCCTTTAAAATAAAAAAGGATCTTCTCCAACACCACACACGGGGAACCAAAACTTTTTCAGGCTTTCGAATCTTTTTGAACGATGAATTTAAATTGAACTCTTTTTCAGGACCCCCAGGCAGCCAAAAGGTTTCTAACCCGGGAGGAAGGTTTTTTCCATTTAAATTTCATTCTTTGGGGAAACAAAATATTTAAAGGTTTTCTGTGTGGAATCCCCATGACCAAAAACCCAAAATCAAGTGAGGCAAAGGTTTTAGGCAAGGAAAGGGGTTTTTAGGGAAGTAGATAAAGGGAAAAAAGGGCACAAATCCTCAGTCTAATCTAGGGGGGAAAAAATTCTCCCAAGGGAAGGGTTCTTAAACCCGAGCACCGGATTTTCTTAAAAAATCCACAAAGGAAGATCTCCCAAAACTCCGAGTCCCTAAAAAAACTAGAATAATATCTACTTGATTTTTTACATTTTTAAAAATCTTTTTTAAAAAATGTTTTCAAAAAACCTTTGGTATTTTGCAAATTTTGTACCCAACATGAAATGTATTTGTTTTTTAAATTTGTTTTTCCTACCCCTTGATAAAAAAGACACGGGGATTGAATTTTTTTTTTTTTTTTTTTCCGTTTTTTTTTTTTTTTTTTTTTTACAAAAGTTTAACCCATTGATCCCATCGCGACCCAAGGACTTGGGGACAGAGCGCAGTGTGCTTTGCTTCCCAAAGGGCATGCCCCACTCCCGGGGGTTTTTTTCCCGGCCCGGGTTTTTTCCCCAACCTTTTGCGGTTTTTCAGCCCGCCGGGAAAAACCCCCGAAAATGAGCACAATTGTCCCTCTATGGAAAACCCGTGCAGCGCCCCCACTGCCCCGGGTTTTCCGCCCGGGGTTTTTTGGTCGCTAGCGGACCGGCGAAAAAAAATTTGAACTTTCACAATCTTCCGTCCGGTTTCCGGAGGGAAAACATGTGCCTCAAGGGAGGGGGGAAGGCTGTTCTCCGTTTCCATCGGGAAAAAAGCCGTCCCCCCCCGGGGCCCAGGGGGAGGGCCCGAAAAACCCGGCCCAAATACCGGCCTTATTTGTCCACTCCCGGGGAAAAGGGCCCCCTAACAGAGACAATGAAAAGTCCTTTGGATCGGGAAAACATGACGGGAACCATATCCCAAAACAGGGCAGTAGCAGAATTACATGAGTGTAAACTTGAGTAAAAGGCAAATGACAGAATTTGACCTGAATATCAGAGATAACTTAGACATCGATATTAATGGTCTAGAAAAAAATTAGCCTGGGGTTCTGGCATTCACATAAATAGTTTGACAGCAAAGAAATAAGACAAAGATAACATCAATTTAGTCATGTAAGGGAGGAAATGGAGAGAAAGCAAAAAAAAGTTGGATGATAAAGAAAAAATAAAAGGCAAAAGAGGTCAGGGCCTTTTTGGGATGGAAGGAAAAAGGGAAAAACGTAAGTAAGATTTTAAAAAGGGGGTCCGGGAAATCGGGAAATCTTTGGCCATTAGTTTCCCACCCTATGACTTTTTTTTGGGATCCGGGGCCCCCTTTTAACTTAGGGAAGGTACGTCATTTTGATGGGCCAATGAGGGACGAACCCAGAGCGGAAAAAGCAAACAGGAAAAAGCTCAATACTGATCTCCTTAATATAGACAAGGAATCAGACTGAAGAGACAACAAACCCAAACAGGGTTTTTGAAGACGACAAACCCTTTTGCGGTAAGCCTCAAAGACAGAATTCCATTAATTTTTGGAAAAATTTAAAAATCCCACCGTAGGGTTAAAATTTAAAAGTTTTCCCTCAGAATGACAGCACCAGAAAAACACAAAACAGGAGGGCATATGGGAAGTTATTTAACCACTAAACGATAGGGAAAGTTTTAAATCGGGGAAAAGAAAGGTAGAAATTTAAAAGGATTTAAAAAAAAAACAAAAAAAAATTTACACTTAAGTAAATAGTAAAGAATGAAAAAAATATATATATATTTTTTAATTCTTTACTATTTATTTTCCGAAATTCTTTTACTATTTACTTTTTTTTAAAAATATATATATATTTTATATTACTATTTTAAATTAAATAAAAACAGACTTAGAGACCACAAAGGATATGTACAACACACCTTCTATGTTGCAATGCTATGCTGCCAATATAAAGTAAAGAATACCATAAAAATTATCATACACATAATTAAAGATCACCCATCTTAAATTGTATGACAAAGGTGAAACAAGAAAATTTTGTTATAATAAGGATAAAAACATAAATAGACCCTAGAATCCCCAACAAAAGGGAAAAATTTTGGAGAGGGTGGACAACACCGACGCACGTTTTGCCAGCACTTCTTCAATGGAGAATCCACTTTGTGGAGGATTTCCTTGTCTTTATTTGTATATGTTAGTAACTTTTTTTTGGTTTATTAACCCCTTCCCCATTTATAAACCAAAATTCGTTCGGGCCGGGAAGGTTTTCCCGCTTTTTGAAAGTCACAGCGAAGCTCGATGATCGGGCAGGGAACTAGCATAAAATTACAGCGGGCCCCCCAGCCCCGTCCAGAAAAACCCAAGGGGCCCCGGGCCGGCGGGGGAAATTTAACCTCATAGCTGCGTATTCCCCAACCTAGGTGCAGAAAGCAAAGGGAAAACAAAAGGGGGGGGAGCTCTCCTGTTGGCCCGGCACCCGGGTGCCATGTTCCCCAACCCCCCCTTAAAACCCAAACCCAAAGGGGTTCTGTGTTGTCTGTTATGTCACTGCGCCCTGCTGAGCCCTCAGAGCATAGTGATTGACAGTTAAAAAGAAAAAGCTTGTTTGAGTTAAAAATTCTAACATTTTGGGATATTTTTTAAAAACTCAGAATCGGGAAAATTTCATTTTTGGGTTCCCTTTTTCCCCTTTTAAAACATCTATCGTTTTCAGTAAAAAAGGGGTTTAAAAATTTAAAATCTGAAAAAAAAAAGTAAAATTTGGAAATTTTTGCTTTAAAGGGGTTTTGCCAGGAAATGGCCTTATCTGTAAAAAAGAAAAAAAGTAAAAACCCAAGCTGAGCTGAGAGGGGAAGGAGAGCTGGTCAAAAGCACAGAGCCATGCATAAGGGTTTGTTTTCCCAAATGTTCACTCCCAAAAAATCACACTAGAAAATAGTGGATTTGAAACAAAAGGGCAACACCTTTCCCCCAAACAGCCCTTTAAAGCCCTTCAGCCCCCCTTTGGGAAAACTCCCTTTATTTTTCCCCGTCACAGAAAAAAACAGGGTCGGGGGTTAAACTACAGGGGTGCAGAGGGACAGTCGCTTTGGGCCCCGCAGCCCAAGGGGGCCCCAAAGTTCCCCCTTTTCCACACCAAATTTTAAATGGCACATGGTAAACCAGGGGGCCCCCTTTCACAAATTTTCACCAGGGCCCCAAAACTTCAAATTACCCCTCTGGAGGGGCTACTCAGATAACACCCCTACAACAAATGGATTATGTATACAAAAACAACATATTTTTCCCCCCGTCCCTTTAAAGCTTTTTAGCTCCCTTTTTATTAGAAAAAAAGTGTGCTTGGGGCAAACCCGGGCCCCAGCTCCTGTCCCCTTGCCTAGTCAATCTAAAACAAGCTTTTAAGTAAAAAGGGCAGTAAGGCACCTTAGCTCTCTCAGGCTGCAAATTTTTTTAATCACATATATTTAAAAAGTGATTAAATACCCCTTTTGGGGGGAACCCCGTAACATTAAAAATGTGGGGAAAAACCCCTTTTAAATTTTTGTAAAACACCCACAGGTTTTAAAAAACAACCTTAATGCTGTTTTGACTACTTGTTCCCCAACTCCAGTCCTCAAGGCCCAGCCAAAGGTCTTTTTTTCAGGAAAAACCCACAGAATGCACTGACATTTAAAAAATTTAACCAAAACAGCATAAAAAATACCTTTTGGGGAATGCTAAGAAATCCCTAAAACATGACCGTTATGGGGCCCTTTAGGACTGGAGGGGGACCCCTGCCTTTTTTTGTTCCCCTTCCAAGCTTTGGGCCCATTTAAACTTGGGAGCAAATTTTCCTCGCACATCCCCAAACCGTAACGGGTCAAATTCACTTAGTTTTTTCCTAGTGTTTAAAAAAATCTGCCCGGGAGGTTAAAGCTGTCTGGTCTTAAAATTATACCACCCTTTTAAAAATGGAAATTTACTTTTTTTCACTAAAATATGCCAAAATGTTGGCGCATTTTTAGCACACGGCGTCGCATGCTAAGTCATGCCCATTTTACAGAGGCCACGTCCCCTTTTTGTCCGAAGGGGGAGAAAATTTCAAAAAACTGTATAAAACACAGTTAAATAGTCTGCATGGCTGAAAAAAGACAGACATCCATTTTATTCACCCAAATTTTGCTACAGGGTTGGGTCCAGAGGAAGGGAAAAAAACCCCCCTGGGTAGGGAAACCAATTGCCCCCCTTTTAGGGAAAAAAAATTTCCCTTCCCCCACTCCAATTGGCAGAATAAATCCCCCAAAACAACAACCCTTTTTCCCCCGGAAACCTAGCCATTTTTTTCTTGTTTTATTATTCCACTATAAAATGCATCCATCCCTTTTTGAACTCTGTAAATGAATTGACAAGTTTCTTGGGAAAGAGGGTTTCCCAGCCCCCATGCCTTTCAGTTTAAAAAATCCTTTTTGTTTTTTGTAGAAATATTCTTTCCTCTTGGGGAAATCCAGATTATGACCCTCCAATTCCCCACCCCGATCCAATCTAGAACTAAACCCCCTCATAGAAGCTGATGAGAATTAGGTTTGGGCGGACAAATGATGATGAGCAGTAAAAAGTTTTAGTTCGAGTCAAATGGGAGAAAAATCTGGGTTAAATTTTTATACCCCATGCGGGGAGGGGAAGCGTAATTACCGTCAGAAGAGTAAACTCATACGTGGAAAAATTAGGGAAAAAAATTGGGGCTCCCAAAAATTTACAGAAAAAAAAATTTTGTGGCTAAAATACTTTTTCCTTTTTAAAGGTAAAAGAAAAGAAGAGGATACTTTCAAGCAGGAGCAAGCAAAAGGGGGGTGCAGTGGCCCAGATTAGATGGGCAAATACCATTGGGGGCAGCAAAAACAAGCCAATGGGGGAAAAAGAGGTTTGGTTTGAAAAAGATTTTGGCCCAAAGGGGAACCCAAAGAGGTTCCGGGTTTTTACAAGATTAGGGAATGGGGGAAAAGCAGGGTTTTGGTTTTAAAAAGATTATGTGGCAGCCATGGGGGTTGGGTGAGAACATTCCAAGCGGGAAAATATACAGGTAATTTTCCATCCAGAAGAGTAAACTGGATATGTAAAAAACTTTTTGAAGGAAAATTTTTGGGTTTTAAAAAGTGACAAAAAAAAAACCGGAGACTAAAATATTTCCCTTCCCCTTTTTAAAAGGGCTAACTGAAAAGATGGGGACAAGCTTGCAAGCAAAGGCGTGGCATCAGGGTAAGCGGGGCACTGCTAGGGGGACCTTCATCCCAAAAGGGGGCCCAAAAACCCTTTTGAAAACATAAGAAGACACTGGTATTGGGAAAATTTCCCCTGAAACTGGGAAAGAGCCCCTTTCACTTTTTGCCCAGGGCCCCAAAAACCCTGATATAAAGTGGTTTGGGAGCAAAAAAACATCCCCAAAGGGGATCATGGAGGTTCAGCTTGGAAAGGGGGTAGTTATACGGGGTTTTAAACGGTTTAAACAGCCGTGCAGCAGCGAAAGGGGCCCTAATCAAAAAAAGGGGGGGGCTGGGTCTGTTAAAAAAATAGGGAAAAATAGTAATAGGTTGGGGGGCCCCCCCTTTTTACTTGGCTGTATTTGGCCCTGAAACGGTTAAAAGAAAAATTTTATGGAAAACCCCCGGGGGTGGGGGGGGCCCCTTTCACTTTTTTTCACCCGGGGGCCCAAAAACTTGAAAAATTAAGCCCCGCAGGCTGGGCTAGATTGTTTGGGAAATCCATTGGTGGAGCGAGGGAAAATGCCAATTTGGGGGAAAAGCAAGGTTTCCGTTAAAAAAGAATTTGGTGGCATTACCCTTGGTTTGGGAAACGAGAGGGGAAAATGGCAATGGGGGAAAAGCGAGGGGGAAAAGTTTTGGGGGCATTTAAAAAAAAAAAGATTTGGAGGGCTAAAAAAGGAAAGGGGGAATAAGAAAGGGTTTTATGCAGTTCACCTAAAGGTCATGCCCGGGGTATTTTTTCAAAAAAAAATCAGCCCGTAAACTTGTAAATGAGCTGTTGGGGAGCAGTAGAAACAATTTTTTAGAAGGGCCCGCAGGCAAAAGGTACTACAGACATGAGTTTATTTTAGTTTAAAAGGGGATTTAACATTGGGCAAGAAGACGTGTTTCATTTAATAGTTTATGAATTGGGAAAACCCGGGGGAACAAAAAGGGGAGGAGATCCCCATTGCCCGGGGGAAAAACTTTAAAAAGGGTTTTTCAGTCATTACCATGCCAAACCGTGGGGAATAAAGCGTTCTGAATAAAAGCTGGCTGCTGGGCAGGATAAAACTTCTATGGCGTGTTGGGGGCAAGTCAACCCCCAAATTTAACCCTTTGGGGCACCCCCGAAGTCGAATGGGGGCCAGGGCTAAGTCCAAAAACAATTGGTGTTGGGGGTTCAGGACCATGGCTTAAGCGGTCTCTTTGTTGGGCTGAATGGTGCCCGCCTTTAAGGCGTTTTGTGAGGTGGTAAAAAAACTATTGCAAAATGTCACCCAAAATGGGGGGTTCCCGGCCACAGTGCCTGCTATGCTGCCCGGGTATTTGCCATTCCCAATCCCGCCCGTTTCTGAAGTTGTTTTCCAAACCCGCCAAAAAGAACATAAAGACGGGAAAAAAAAAAGTCTTAAGCTGGTCCTGAGGGCTCAAAAATTTCCCGCATTCACTGTAAAATTTTTTGTGGGTGGATGGGAAAAAATTTTCCAAATTTTTTCTTGTAACATGGTTTAGGGGAGGGTTTTGGCCCAAACCAAAAACCCCTGTTCATTTTTACTGCCCCTTTTTTTTTGTGGATTTATGTTGCAGGTAATGTAGCTCTAAGCACCTTGTTTGTGAGATGCTGCCGGGGAAACTCCAAAGCCTTGGGGGAAAGGGGGACCCAATGGGAATCTTCCTCCTTTTCCCTTTTTCATTCCCTGGAATTGTGCCAACCTCAAATAAGGGAAAAAGGGAAATCAGAGGCCCCCTCATCCTCCCCCACTTCTTTTTTTCTGACCCTCACCCAAACCTTTGGGTGGTTTATCCCCCTTCTCTGGGGAGCTGAAATTCCCCCCCTGCCCCCTGCCCCTTTATTGCGGGGACCTGCTGCCCGCAGAGTGGGCCTTTAAAGGTTTTTCCAAATAAAAATATAACCACAACGGTCCCCTGCTGACAATGGGGATTAAACCCGACTGAACATTTTGGTGGCCTCTTCAAAACTGCCAAGGATGTTGCAGAGATCATCCACCTATCTCCACTCTCTATGAGTCAACACCCCGAAGTCTGCACCACTGCTAGTCAGGCCATGCAACATTTCATACTGCATAATGGCATTATGCTGCTGCCACAATTGCTGGGGCATGTGGGGGGTGGAATTCTAGCATGTTGCCACATCACATATCAGACGGTGGACGGAGAGGCCAAGATCACACTGCAACAGTGCCAGTCATGCCGAAGCAGGTTGCGAATGGTGGAAGTGTGAGCTAAGACCTTGATCCTTCCTCAGCAGACAGTCCAGACCCGGGTAGTGCTTGAGCAATTTCTGCACAACCAGGTTCATGACATGTGCCAGGCAAGGGATTACGTAAGTCCACCGATCCCAAGGGCAGCAAGAAGATTTCTCCCATTGTCGCACACCACCTTGCTTGGCGCCAGGTTCTTAGCACCCAGCCACTGGTTGGTATAAGTGTGCAGAGCCATCCACAGCTCTTGACCTGTGTGTTGATGGTTTCCAAGACAAATTAATTTGAGAACAGCCTGTTTTCTCTTGGCACGTAATGCTACACATTGAGGTTGAGGATCTGGACTCTGCACCATCCCAGCAATGTGGCAGACCCATCACCAGCGGCACTGTCAATCACCAAACTCACTCAGTGAGCAGTCAATGAGATGTAACACTCTTGACCATGCTTACTAGTCCATGTGTCTGTAGTGAGATGGACTTTGGTGGACACACATGCAGCCAAATCACTGGAGATCTTTTCTGCAACATGGCGGGCCAGGGCAGGGACAGCCTTTCTGGTAAAGAAATGCCTGCTCTGCATCTGATATTGGGGCATGCCAAGGCCATGATGTGGGGAAACCCATCTGTGTCCACCAGGTGGAAAGGCAACATTTCCAAGGCCAACAGCCTGTCAATGCTGACATTCAGGCTTTTGGCTTTGGGATGGTTGGTGTGTAAGCGTTTCTTATGCTACCACATCTGGTACACAGAAGGCTGGCTGCCGGACTGGCTGCTGTATGGCGTGCAGGTCACACTGGTGGAAGGGGAAGGTGTAGGCTGTCTTGCTGGTGGGAATTGGCCGGCAGTATCAGGGACTGGGGATGGTGCTTGCTCATACTGGTCCGACACATTGGCAGCAGAGGACCTCTTGGGCTTGAAAGTGGAGGAGGAGGCAGGAGATGTCACGGTGGTTGGAAGCCCAACACCTGTGTAGCCTTTTTTCTCCAAGTGACTCTTCCACAGCAATTCATGCTTTATATGCATGTGCCTGTTCATGCTCGTGGTGCTCCCTCTACTGACGCATTGACGGCAAATCCGGCATATGACGTCAGTCGGCAAATCTGAGGCTTGATCGAAAAAGGCCCAGGCTTTACAGGTCCTTGACCTCTCTGACTGTGCAATCCTAGTACTGGTGTTCTCGCTGCCACCATTAACCATGGCTAGCGGAGTAATGTCAGCGGACTTGTGGGACCGCCCTCTGCCTTTCTGAGGCCGGACCCGCATTGACACTACTCCATCACCTCCTCCTCCACTGATGATGCGCTTGCCAGCTGCTGCTCAATCTGCAATGTCATCATCATCACAGGTGACTCCCTCACAGTCTACATCCTCAAGCTGCAGGCTAGAAGCCACAGGCACTGCGAGGCATTGCTGACCGCTCGGTATTTTTGCCGACGAACCAGCTTCCTTCTCCTCCTCTGAGGGCATCAGCGATTGTCCATCACAGCAGACAAAATCATCCTCTTTGGCCTCTTGATCTTTTGAAATGCCTTCTGATCCCAACCACATTGTCATGAAAGAGTTCTTCAGAATATGGATTATCTGGAGTGGTCTGTATATTGGGTTGTGACATTCGGCCCATGTTTGCTTCAGGTTGAACTGGTGATGATGATGACATTTGTGGCCGTGACTGAGAGGAAGAAGAGGTAAAACCACTGGATCCAGGGTCTGTTAACCACTGAAGGACAGATTCAGTAATGACACAGGGAACTGAGCAAGCGATGACAGGCCTGATGGTCCCGCGACTGATGATGTGCTCGTTTGTGTGTTGTCCAGAGCACTGGAAGGAGTGCCTTGTCTCGTACCTCTGCCTCTACTTTCTACGCCCCTCCTTTCTCGCTTACCATCTCTAGTTCTCTCCATGTTCAAAAGATAAATATTATAGCTCTGCAAAAAATGAACTTTTCTCGGGCACTCAAAATAATTTTCACCAAGCAACCACTATTTGAAGTAAGTTTCTTTCTATAGGAGATTTAGTGTGTTATGCAATAACTGAACCGCCAAAACTGCAAAAATGAACTTTTGGGCACTGAGTATAATTAAAATGAGTATGATATTTACGAGATGTCACCAAATAACAGCTTCTGGGTGTGGGAAAGATGCAGCCAACAATACAAAACTCCCTATCTATTGCTGTCTATGTTTCCCTAAGCTTGCTGTACACCACCCTAACTAACTGCTTAACTAATCTAAATAGCAGGTTTTCCTATGTAAAATCGCTAAGAAATAAATCTTTTGCCTGCATGCATACGAGCAAGCAGACAGAGAGCAGTCTCTACAGTACAGAGAGTGAGCTGGAAATGGCATTCACAAGGCAATACAGTGAAATATATGTAACATAGTCATGTGATTTTAGCAGCCAGTAAGAGCCCTGCACCTCAGCGATGATGTATTTGACACTTCTCTGTGCTCTGCACTGATTGGATAGCCATCAAAAGTGCAGGAAGCAGCTAAAAGTGAAACTAAAATTGGCGTGTCGAACGCGAACTATACTCGAGCGGACTGTAAAAAATTCGGTTCGGTTTGCGTTCTAAAAAATCAAGAAGTTCGACTCGAACTTAACTTTTCTCGAACAGTTCGATTAACACTAATCAGGACCGATCCTTCATAAACCCATGCTGGAACGGAGTTATACATTTATTTTCAGTGAGATAATCCAGGATAACATCTCTTAGAAAACCCTCAAACATTTTACCTACAACAGTGGTTAAACTTTCCGGCCTATAGCTTCAAAGATCACTTTTTGACCCCTTTTTGAACATTGGCACCACATTTGGTATAGGCCAGTCCTTTAGGACATACCGGGTTATTATATATTTCGTAAATATTAATAGAGGCTTGGCTATCACATTGCTTAACTCCCTTAGGGCACGGGGGTGTATACCATCAGGACCTGTTGATTTGTTTATTTTGAAACATAACAAATGTAATGTAAAGCTTATACAACATTATTGATGCAAATTTTGTCCGAATTATGGCACAACTGCCTTGATAAATGTTCCCCATGGTGTTAGAAGATCTATTACCTATTTAACTAGCATGAATGGTGTTCCAGATATTTCAAAAAGGGAATTTCATAAAAATGTGGTATAAAATGTAATATTTCTAGTAGACTTCCATGATTGAAGCATACATATGCACATTTTCTTTTGTCTCAATACCAGACGCTTACCTTGCTGCCTTTTCTAAGCCATTGACTTGATGAACACTGGATATTATACCAACAATTATATCACCATTGAGAGTGTTGCTACTCATTTGTCAAATATAGACTCTAAATAAGTTTAATGAAAGACAATAATATGAATAGTCTGAGCCATAAGCAACTGATTAAGAAAAAAAAGAAAAGTCAAAATATTTCCGTATTGGTGTCTTGCCAACATAAAAGCAAACACATTTATATTATATGGTACATTTGCATACTAGTTTTTCGGAAAAATGTTTTTCTTGGTAACAATAGGAGGTTTTGTTTTGATGGATGACACATTTTATAGCTCAGGAAACATATTGTTGTAAGAAGAAGGAAAAATTAGAGTTTTCGTACCGAGTCGCTTGATCCATAAACATCTTTCACGTAAACAAAGTATCTTTCTCAGCCACAACTCGGCTTATATTTTAATACAAACTCAAGGCAAAATATTCTTCTATTTATGCTGCTACCGTGCTAAGCGCGACAGTGTTCAGAACATAGCATTCACTACTTAAACTTAAAAATTTCAGCCTGCAACTTTTACCCTAAATATGTCTATGGTTTACAGTCTGTGCCAGTTGCTTGCAACTTTAGTTGGTTGCTTAAACAAAAAGATTATCTAAATGACATGTGTCAAGACTGCTGAGAACCAAAAATGTTTAATAGATTGCAATGGGAACCATAACAACTGTCTGGTTGCAAGTGGTCATATCTTGTGCTATTGCTAAGACCTAAAGGACCCACATTAAAAGGGTTGTCTCTGAGTCACAGGCAGCTTCAGACTTGCAATGCCTGTTCAATCTTTGGGTGGTTCTATAGCAGCGATTGGCATATTTAGATCCTCTGCAACTAGTTGAGCTGTTACACTGACATAAGTAAAGGAGATTTCATCTTCAGTAAACAAAAGCTGTAGACCTCTGAGGAGTGAATACAAGTGCTTTTCACTAATGAATTAATCTATCTTATTAAAGATATGGACTACTCCATCCAACTATGGTGACGTCACTTCCTGCTCTCTGTCTCATCAGGAAGGGAGAACATGATGGTAACCAGAGAAACCTGTGTGCACTCAGAGCAGAGAAAATCTCTCTTCTCCTGACTAGAGCAATATCAAATGACTAATGTATTTAGAAAAAAAAAATCAATTGCAAATAAACCAGCCCTCATATAGCTATGTAGATGGAATAATAAAAAAGTTATGGCTCTTGGAAGATGGGGAGGAAAAAACTAAAACCAAATATCTGAAAATGGCTGCGATCTGAAGGGGTTAATAATAAGTATTTCACTGTTATTTCTGTTCATTTACCCCATAAATGTCATGTGACTCTGCTGATAACTAACTGCCAGGAGGTCACATGAGTGACGCCATGTTTAGTCAATACAGCTACTACACGGGACCCATTACTATGGGCATGAGTGTGGTAGGTAGGGCCATACTGCACTGGTATAAGAAAAGTACATGAAAATAATTTGAATACATGTTTATTAGAAAACTGTATGATTTCCTATTATATATACAGTTGAAACCATAAGTTCACATACACTATATGAAAAGACACATCTGCATGTTTTTCTCACTTTTTGACATGAAATCAGAATAAACCTTACCCATTTTAGGTCAATTAGGAACCAAAATTATCAATATTTGCCAAATGCCAGAATAATGAGAGAGAGAATTTTTTTAAGGTGCTTGTATTACTTTCTGCAAAGTCAAACGTTTAAATACACTAGGATTACTATGCCTGTAAACAATTTGGAACAGCTCATATGATTATGTCATGTCTTTGGAAGCTTCTTATAGGTTTATTGGCAACATCTGAGTTAATTAGAGATACAACTGTGGATGTATTTTAAAGTACACCAGAAACACACTGCTACTGTGCATAACATCATGGGAAAGTCTTGCACAAGGCTGTATCATCCTTGGCTACAATCTCCAGATCCCTAAAGGTGCCTCGTTCATCTGTACAAACAATTATATGCAAGTACAAACAAAATGGGAATGTCCAGGCATAATACTGCTCGGGAAGGAGATGGGTTCTGTGTCTCAGAGATGAACGTGCTTTGGTCCAACATGTGCATATCAACCCAAGAACAGAAGCATATGACCTTGTAAAGATGCTGGCAGAAGCTGGCAATATTGTATCATTATCCTCAGTGAAACGAGTACTGTATTAACATGGGCTGAAAGTCCATTCTGATAGGAAGAAGCCATTACTCCAAAAGAAATATATAAAAGCCATACTAATGTTTTCAAATGCACACAGAAAAAAATCCTACATTTTTGGAGACATGTCCTGTGGTCTGACAAAACTGAAATTGAACTTTTTGGCCATATTGACCATTGTTACATTTGGAGGAAAAAGGGAGAAGCTTGGAAGCCTAAAACACCATTCCTACTGTGAAACACGGGGGTGGCAGCATCATGTTGTGGGGTTGTTTTGCTGCAGGAGGCACTGATACACTTCAAAAAATAGATGGCATCATGAGTTAAGAAGATTATGTGGCAATACTGAAGCAACATCTCAAGACATCAGCCAGGAAGTTAAAGCTTGGGTGGAAACGGGTCTTCCAAATGGACCATGACCCGAAGCATACTGCCAAATTAGTTACATAGTGGCTTAAGGATATCCAAGTCAATGTTTTGGAGTTGCCATCACAAAGCCCTGATCTCAATCCTATAGAAAATATATGGGCAAAGCTGAAAAGGCTGCAAGCAAGGCGATCTACAAACATGGCTCAGTTACACCTGTCAGGAGGAATGGGCCAAAATTCCTACCAACTATCGTGAGAAGCTTGTGGAAGGACATCCAAAATGTTTGACCTAAGTCATACAGTTTAAGGGCAATGCTACCAAATACCAATGAAATGTATGTAAATGTTTGACTTTGCAGAAGTAATAAAAATGACTTAAACAATTCTCTCTCTCATTATTATGGCATTTGGCAAATAGAAATAATTTTGGTAATCCTAATTGACCTAAAACGGGTAAGGTTTATTCTGATTTCATGTCAGATAGTGAAAAAAACATGAAAATGTGTATTTTTATATAGTGTATGTAAACTTCTGGTTTCAACTGTATATCAGAAATAAAAAAACAATCACTTTAATATGTATATTTCTTGTTTCCCTACTTCAAAACATACTTGGACAATCATTGTCTGGGCTATGATAACCTTCTGATTCTGAGGTCCATCACTATCCTAACTACCGGTAATGTATCAGCCCCAGTTACAGGGGAAATTAGATTAAAAAAAATAAAGTAAATATATATATATATATATATATATATATATATATATATATATATATATAGACTTTTTGTCTTGTAGTTGGGCCTGACACATTACCCACAGTTAGCACTTGGAGGCAGGACGACTCATGCTGTATACACAACGGTTGGGAAGGCAGGGACAGTAATAATTTGTCTGATACTTCTCAGTGGAGAGCACGGATGTTCCAGAGATTAGATGGCCACTGTCTGGATGTATATAGTCTACAGGTGGTTGGCATCTAGTTAAATAAAGACTCCCCACAAGCAATACCCTTGCTTTCTCTCTTCTAGGTCTGGCGCATTATTTTTTCGTAGGTTAATTGTAGAGATGGGCGAATTTCTCAAAAATTCGGTTCGCCAACTTCGCTGAATTTTCCGGCAAAATTTGTTTCGGTCCGAATTACTTCGGGATGAATCACATTAAAAAACAGATATGTCCTGGCTGTACAGAGCCTGTAGGGTTCTGTAGAACATTGTGCCATTCTTAAATATGCAGAGGGAGCTTGGTTTGGTCTTCATACAATGCTGTGTTTTAGTATGACACGCATATGACTGCCGCCACTATTAGAATCGCTTCACCCTTCAATTCCCTGGGCACTTACGGGGACAAAACTGACCAAAAAACTGAAGTGGGAAGGCAGCCTGACAAGGTAACGTCAGCGCCAGCTGGAAAGAAATGGGCTGAGGGCTAAGATCCTACGATAGCGTCAAAAACACAGAAGTAGCTTACCGGAGCCGCAACAGATCGCAGCACAGTAAGGGGACATCACAACAGGAGTCACCTTGTGATACCACAGCATCCGGTGTCATCTACCAGCCATGTGTTGACCACACACTAGGTCATACACTTTCTCCCAGATGACATCTGACAACCCCAGCCAAGAGTCGGTGGGTTTGTCACAAACAACCCCTAGTTGGCATGGGCCCGGGAGGGAGGTGAGGGGCTCTTACCTGTCCTCACCCCCTTCTGTCCTGTTCGCTTTCCCCCAGCCCGAGAACACTAG
>JAODAL010055421.1:0-23974 GCA_025379985.1 Phyllomedusa bahiana
GCGCGCGCCTTAAAGCCCCGCGTGGCCCGTTTTTCGGGTCTTTTTGGGGGGGTGCAGCTTCCCGGGATGCCACACTCCATCATAACGGGGGATGTTGGCAGGACAGGGGCTCGTTCTTAAAATTTTTGGGGCAACGGGTAACTAATACTTGTGTACTCTTGCTGTGCGCCACAATAATTAAATTTGCAACTGACGGGTTTTAAATTGTTTTTATTATCACAGCTTTGTGCCATTCAGGCTGTAGGGGACCCATTCTGTGAACTATGTAGGTAAGAAAGTATTTTTTTTTCCCTACATGTGCCGGGGATCCATTCCTTCAAATAAAAGAAAAACCGTATGTAAAACTACATTGATGTTACTCTAGTAGTGGTTTTAAGGGAGGAAAGTTAAAAACCCTACTTGTGTCATCAAAGTGGGGGCTCATATATTCTGTGTATTTTGCTATTTTTTTTCCCCAGCTTTTGTCCCTTGAAGAGATCCTTATACCCGGGGGGATCGAAACATGTTGGGAGTTTTTTTTAATGCATTCAGGTTTTTTGCACTCAAGGGAGTGGTAGGGGGTTTTTCACTGGGGAAAGGGTCCCATACGGGACCGCCTTTTTTTGGGGGACGATTATCCTGCTGTCTGAGGGTCTTTTAGTTGCCGGGTTCATTTTGAAGTTGCCCCCCCTATATGTGTTGTATTTGCTAAAGTCAGTATATACCTTTTTTCTAGCGGTGCATCATTTTAAATTTAATATTAAAATTTATTTTAAATATTTTGTCCCCAGTTCGGGTTTAGGAGCTGAGCTGTGCACTCAATTTTTTTGGTCGACCTGGAAAGGGCTTGGTTTGAGTGGAACCTGTCTTGTTAAAGGGGCGTTGCTGGGGCCCGGGGCCCTTGGGGTTAATTTGCTGCATAAAAGTAAAACAGAGACAATGTACTCAAAAATAACCAACTTTAATCCTACATACTGAATATTACAGTTATATTGATTAGCTTATCGGTCAGCATTGATATTTGACCCCAGAGTTATTAATATAACTTTTTCTGATTGTTAGCTCTGTGGGTCATCTGACCCACAGGCTGACGTGTACACTATAATTACAGCTTTATGGGGCAGGGTTGTATATTTGACCCCCCTAAGCTGAGCAATTGCTGTAGATTTACTCTGGGGTGAGGGTGACATTTTTTTGTTAGGTCTATCGTCAGCATTGATATTTTTCCCATTGAGCTAATTAATAAACTCCCAGATTTTGTCAGCCTCACCCTGACCCACAAGCTAATCTACAGTTATACTGATCACTTATGGGCAGCATTTAATCTGACCCATAAAGGTCAATATAGTGTAGACTGTCACTCGTGGGTAGGGGGAAGCTGACAACTCGGGGGGTTATTAATTAGCCAAATGGGGGAAATAAAACAAAATAGAGATAGAGCTAATGAAATAACTGTACGCTGATTGTCAGCTCGTGGGTCACCCTGCCCCCCAGGTAAGTCTACAGCTATTGATCAGCTTTAAGGGTCAATTGATATTTTACCATAAAGCGATCAAAATACTGAAAACGTAGATCTGTGAGTCAAGGTGACCCATAGAGCTGACAGTTATTCTGCAGGTAAATTATATCACCCCTCCCCCCCCCAAGGCATGTCAGTCGTTTTATTGCAGCCTGATCCTGTCCAGCCACAGCTCTAAAGACCTATGATGGCTGCCGGCTGCTCTGCTATGCTCTGCTTGGGGAGTCAGTGAATAGGAAAAGGAGGAGGAGCATGCAGGCGCCGGCGCCTTTGGCGTAGTGAAGGGGAAAAAAATTCTGCACTGCTCTCCACCTGCCTGACCCTGCGCAGTAACGCACAGGAAGTTCCGGTGGCAGCATAGAAAGTTAGTGAGCGCTGTCGGCTGCCGCACACAGTCACTGAGTAGTAGTGCGGTGCCGCATCTACTGTGAACATTACATGCGGTGCCGCGCTTCACTGCTCAGTAACACACAGGAAGCTCCGGCGGCAGCGGAGAAGTTAGGGAGGAGGGAGCTTTGAATAGTAGTCGCCGGGGCTGCATCTACTCTGATGAACAATGCGGCGCCGCACTACTGTGTTGATCGGCCGGGGACTGAAACATTCGGGGCAGCAGGCATTTAATTCAGGGCATGAGCCCCGGAAAAAATGCCTAGCAACACCCCTGCTTGTTAAGTTACTGTACGGTCTTGGCCACCATGTTACAGCTTAGTTTCAGGGTGTTTACAATCTTCTTATAGCCTAGGCCATCTTTATGTAGAGCAAAAATTCTTTTTTTCAGATGCTCAGACAGTTCTTTGTCATGAGGTGCCATGTTGAAAACAGTGTGAGAGCGATAACAACAAATTTAACACAACTGCTCCCCATTTACACCTGAGACCTTGTAACACTAACAAGTTATATGACACAGTGGAGGGAAAATGGTAAATTGGGGTTCACTTAGGTGTGTACTCACTTTTGTTGTCAGTGGTTTAGACATTGATGGCTGTGTGTTATTTTGAGTTCACACCAATTTTACACTGTTATACAAGCTGTACACAGACTACTACATTGTATCAAAGTATCAGTGTTGTCCAATGAAAACATGTAATACAATGTTTACAAATATGTGAGGGGTTTACTCACTTTTGTGAGATACTGTCATAGAAAATATAGCGCCCTTAAATCAGTAACGTGTAAATCCTTCTGACCTAGTGAACGTATATGTAATCCCCAGTGGTCCTATGGTGAAGTAATAGTACACAATTTATTAAAGTGGAAACCTAGCATGAATAAACCATATTCTCTGAACACCTCTCAGAGCAGAAACTGCCCTAACTGGCTGTGGAACAAAACAGGATGTTTGTCAATTCCAGTCACTCGTCTCCCTGCAAACACATAAGGCGTTCAATTGGCAGAGCACTGGTGGATAAAGCTGACTGAGAACAAACACAATCTACGCGGGGACTTCCACTCATCTTTTGACTTTTTTCAAAGAGACACCTGTGAGGCTTATGGCTAAGTGTATGATACAGCCAAGGGCCAAACTGTGTTATTTACTATGCATCCACAAGGACTGCTTGAAGGAATAAACCCTGTTTTCAATTACTTTTTAAGCAGATGCATATTCAATGCAGCAGTGAATTTGTATATGCTTAATGAACAGTTACACTTGTTTTAGCAGCAGACATTACAAAATATACAAAGCCTAGAATTTCATGCACGTATCAGTAAATCTGCAATTCAGTAATAGTACTGACAGTTTTTTTTACTCTCTTTAATACTAAAAAATGTTTTATATCAGAACAAACTGTATTGAAGACATTTCAGTTAGTGTTCTAGTAGCATATACGCTATAAATATGTGATTTAACACAGATACAAGAAGATCACACCTGTGATGAATTCAGGAAGGACCTCCACCTCCAAGTCCCAACTGACTGTTCAGAAGTGAAGAGACCATGGGGCCAGGACTGCAATACTTTCAAGGCTACATTTTGGTCTCAGTTTCCTCTTGAGGCTGAAATATTAAGTAAATATTAACTAGGATTACTGCTATTATATAATACTGTGGAACTATGTATGATATCCTGGTCTCTCAGTCTGCTTTCTGCTATGGAAAGAAAAAATGTATAAGACCTGGTTCACATCAGCATTGTGCATTCCGTTTTTCTGTTTACTTTGGGAGACATTAAAACTAAAAGGAATGGGTGCTCATTAATTTTTATGGGGTTTTTAAGCTCTCAGATTGCTTCAGTTTGACTCTGTTCCGTCAGATTTCTGTTTTGTTTTTTGTTTTTTTTTTACTGAAAAAATAGAGTAGTCTGCTGTGCTACTTTTTTCCATTTAAAAAAGTAGAAATCTGACAGAAAGAACCTTTCCATTTTTTTCTGCATTAAAGTCAATGGTGAACGGAACAAATGGCTATCTATTTTTATATCTGTTTGACGGATCCATTAGTTGTTCTGCACATGTACAGAGAAATTTCACCCTTTTATAGGGTTTAAATAAAACATCCAATTTTAATAGATACAAACGGATATAAAAGTAGCAATTTTTGTGACGGATCTGTTTATCCCCTTACTGAAACATGACGTAGGAGTATGTCATGATGCCAGTAAGGTTCTATTGTGGCTGAGGCGTCTAAATGAATGTGAAATGGTGCCGTGCCCAGTGGGGAGGTCACGGGGTGCCAATCGGTTAGCATGGGGGCTAGTAGCCTTTTGAAGGTTTCCATTGCCGTCATGTTTCCCGTTTTACCACGTCCTGCCCCAGTACACTAGAGTTACTCAATGTACAAGTAAAAAAAATAATCTTTATAAAAAATGTTTTTAAATATTAATAGTTTAATTCACCTCCTTTTGCCATTTTAATAATAAAACAAGTTATACATAATTGGTATCGCCTCGTCAGTAACAGTCTAATCTATTAAAATAAACATAATTTATCCTGAATGCTGAACAATGTAGATGACAAAAAATTCCAAGGGACAATATTCTGTTTTTTTGGTCATTTCATTTCCCCTTAAAATCGGAATAAAAATGATCAAAAAGCGGCATCTATCTCAAAATGGTACCAATAAAAGGTAATCTTCAGCCCGCAAAAAATGCCACCAACCTGAGGTCCATAGGTAAAAAATTATTGGTCAGAGAAAATGATACTGCAATGCAAATTTAAAAAACAATGTTTGGATTTTCTTACGGCACTAAAACATAACGAAAACCCTACATATTTAGTATTGCTGGAATCATATCAACCTGCAGAATACAGAGAACACATCATTTATACTGAAGAGTGAATGCCATAAAAACAAAACCCCTGCAGATATGGTGGAAGTATGTTTTTTTTCTCACATTTTACTTTGTATTTGTTTGCGGTTTCCCAGTATATTCTATGGTACAGTGAATGAGACCATTAGAAAGTACATCTTGTCACGCAAATTAAAATCATGGCTCTTGAAAGGCGAGGAGGAAAAAAATGTAGAATCATATTATTATGAAGGAATTAAATGATCAGTGAAATAAACAAATACTTAGCCTTCAGTTTCATCAATTCATTTCTGTATTCAGGAAGGTGTCTGTTGCTTCTGTTCACAATGGATGACCCCCATTACGAAATTACACAGGTACATGTTATTTCTTTCAGTTTCCATTTTGGTGCTTGTTTTTTTTTTCAGAACTCGGTGTTTGTTTCATTATACATTGCAAAAAACACAACAATGGTCAGCACCTTCTAGAAAATGTGAAATAAATGGCCAGGTGCATGTTGATGAGGCTGGAAAGCAAATACAAACGCACAACAATGGACCACCAAAGGAAAACACTGAGTATATGAATTATTACAAAGAGCATTTCTGCTAGATGTAGCGTACATGGAAATCTGAGGCTATTAGCACACATTTTGTTCAAAACTTTGAAGACACCAACTGCAATTGGAGATTATACAATCTCACCTCTCGGTACCTTCCCAGGCCTCCATACTTTTCAAAGCATGAGGATCCCAGCAGTTCTGACAAAAACAAGAATGAATGAATGGGTAGAGTAGATAACGAAAATGGAGGCATCCACCATCCCATGTATATAATTCAAAAAGCAACAGTGGTCAGCACCTCAGAAACACATAAAATAAATTGAAATAAATGGTGCAGGTGCACAGTGATGTGGCCACAAAGCCAATACAAACACATAAAAATGGACCAGATCAAAAATGTGCACCAAGAGCCTCAGATTTTCATGTATACTACAAGTAGCAGAATGCACTTGAAAAAAATTCATATTCTCATTGTTTGCCTCTATTTTTGTTTCACCATACTTGTCCTTTCTATGGCTAGCACCTTCCCCTTCTTTTTTGCTAACAATGCAGTTCTTGTGGAAAGGGAAGTCCTGCATATTTCTTGCAGCTTTATTATAAAGGTAATAGTGTCAACCAGGGTTGGTTCCCCTACCACCATGAGCTGTTTCCATGGTATATGCACTCTTGCTTCCCATATTGATACAGCAGCATTGTCCAAAGTTCCCCTACAAAGTGGTGTTCCCATCTTGCTACTTCTAGGTCTGAGGCTAGCTCAGAACTTTATAAGTCTATATTTGGAATTCCCATAGAAATAAAAAGGGAAGAATGGCTCAAGGGCGGTCATCTCCCCATTCTCTGAGGCCAGATTCTAGTGAGCTGGCCTCAGAACAAGAAGTGGTAAGATGGGAAAACCCCTTTAAGTGTGTCTTTTTCTTTTTTAATGGTTTAAATTAAGAAAGTTAATTGTTCAATTTAGATAGAGCCTTGCAGCTCGTGCTGTGCTGAATCTGTCACATGATTGCAACCAGTAGAGCCTGACAGAGATAATTGAGTTATAATGGTGACTGTTGGATTCTGCCAAAGTATCTGTCATTTTGATGGGAAAAATAGCTCATCATGCAAAATGACAGAGCCTCAACACAGATGGGAACATAACCTAACAAAAATGAATAATAAAGTATTGAAAGTATCTCCGTTTTTGGTTTCCCCTCTAAACTCTAGTGGTTTACAGAGAGTTTGCATGTTTCTTTATGTTTCTGCTTCTAATTTTCCAATGGAGCTTTAACAGTGTTGTATCGTTAAGACAAACCGTTTACAGACTGAAGCCATGTTCAGTTTCAGAATCCTTTGGGGACTATGTTACCAAACAACACAGAAGGTCAGAGCAAAACAGTGCAATAATATAACACAGTGCCACGTGTTCATGTTGATTATCACTATCCCAAAATGGCATTTCCTCCAAATAAAGGCAACATTTCTGCTCATGAGTCCACTGGGAGGATTAAAAATATACCAAAAGAAAAAAAAACTGTCTTGCAAATCCACTAGTGTCAGCACCTTGGCCGTTCACAATGATCCTGGCCGATGATGTCACCATTCATTATTCATATAACTCTGTAGCCAATCACAGGCAACAGTGGTCACTGGTGGTAAATTCGCCATGAAGAGTGACATCATCGGCTAGGATCACCGGGACTGGCTGAGGTGCTGGAACAGGTGCGGTCACAAAGTAAGATTTGTTTTCATTTTTGAAAAAATTTGTAATCATTCCCAACTAATGAGGAATTAAACTGTTGGGACACCCGTTTAAGGAGGATAACACACTGTCATAGTGTTTTTGTTTTCTGCATAGTTTGATGATTACCCCATTTCATGTTCCTTACAATTTATGTGTGGAAGCAGTGTTGGACTGGGTCCTACTAAGGGAGTGGATTCTTGTAATCACCAGTGGAGTTGATCTTTGGGGCCCACCCTACAGATTCTGTTCATGACTACACATTCTACACATGATTGTTGCTTTCTGCTTCTCTTTCTCTACCTTTCTCACTGAAAAGCAGACCCATTCAACTAAATGTCTGTTAATTTAGTACATCAATGGTTAGGGTTTGCCAAAATGAGAGCTGCTTTTGGTTATTGTGTAAAGGGGGAATCCATACACCTTAATAGGATAGATAGTAATTCATTTAAATTAAGCTCATGTTCACTCTGTGTTCGGAAAACACATTCAGTGCATACACCAAATTTAGCAATAGACCCACATTGGTCTAACAGAGACAAGAAGAGTTGCCATGAACAGTTCTTGTCTACTTTTACTGTATAGAAAAACACAGTAGACTGCACTTTAGATTACAGAGGGACACTGCAAAAAGTATTCTGCCTGTTATATAGTGTTTATGCAGTGGCTAACAGCATATTGGTCACTGTATAGCTATTTAGTGACACACATCAGAGGTAAAAAACTGTGAGATTCTTAGTTCACATGTTTTGATAAAAAAATGCTTAAGCCACCCCCGGCTACCAACGGGATCTCAAGGCGGGTGGTCCTACTCTATTTTTACCTCTCACTCGAGTCAACAGACTTCTCATTGGCTCAACAGACCTCCATAATCCAGAGAGAAAAATAAAAAATGCACCAACCTTACAAGCATACTGCACTGATATAACAACCTGTGGGAGGTGGGCGGGGTGCAAGAGACTAAAATGGAGGCATCCATTCCTCCCTATATAAATTAAAAGCAATATATGCCAAATGCATTGTATAGTTCTGCACAAAAAAACATTTCTGAAAAACACAATGTGAACCTGGGTGCCACTGGCATGGTTGTGGCATATATATATACACGCATTCCAGTACCAGTGGCACACCATCAGTTAAAAGGGCTAACAAACAATACATGGAAACATCTAAAGAAGCATTTATGCTATCTACAATACATGAAAAAAACTTTGAGATTCTTAGTTCACATGTTTTGATCAAAAAATGCTTAAGCCACCCCCGGCTACCAATGGGATCTCAAGGTGGGTTTTCCTAATCTATTTTTACCTCTCAATTGAGTCAAAACAGAATTCTCATTGGGTCATAGTTCTGCACAAAAAAACATTTCTGAAAAACACAATGTGAACCTGGGTGCCACTAGCTTGGTTGCGGCATATATATATATATATATATACACACATTCCAGTACCAGTGGCACACCATCAGTTAAAAGGGCTAACAAACAATACATGGAAACCTCTAAAGAAGCATTTATGCTGTCTACAATACATGAAAAAAACTTTGAGATTCTTAGTTCACATGTTTTGATCAAAAATGCTTAAGCCACTAAGAATCTCAAAGTTTTTTTCATTTATTGTAGATAGCATAAATGCTTCTTTAGAGGTTTCCATGTATTATTTGTTAGCCCTTTTAGCTGATGGTGTGCCACTGGTACTGGAATGCGTGTATATGCATATGCCGCAACCATGCCAGTGGCACCCAGGTTCACATTGTGTTTTTCAGAAATGTTTTTTTGTGCAGAACTATACGTTGCATTTAGCATATATTGCTTTTAATCTATATAGGGAGGAATGGATGCCTCCATTTTGGTCTCTTGAACCCCGCCCACCTCCCACAGGTTGTTATATCAGTGCAGTATGCTTGTAAGGTTGGCGCATTTTTTATTTTTCTCTCTGGATTATGGAGGTCTGTTGACCCAATTAGAAGTCTGTTGACGCAAGTGAGAGATAAAAGTAGAGTAGGACCACCCGCCTAGCCGGGGGTGGCTTAAGTATTTTTTGATCAAAACTAGAGATGGGCGAATTGATTCTAACGAAGTGGAATTCGTTTAGAATTTCAGGAAGACTTCGGTTCGGAACGAAGTCGAACTTTGGGGTACTTCGCGTAAACGAAGTGTGCTTTTGATTGATAAAATGGCTGCGAGCACATGGCGTTACATGGGGCAAAGAACTCTGGGAGGAAGAAGGGCATAGCCTGCATGACATGTGCAGAGATGAAGCCAATCAGAGACCGGCGGGATGCTGTGACGTCATGACACTATATAAGTCCGGGCGCGACGCTGGGAGCTCATACCGCTCTCACTGTACTGATTAGGGAAGATGCTGCCGCGGTTGCTTATTATAGCTGATACTAAAGAACTCATTTTTATACAGCGATTTTTGGGGGGTGTCTCAGCTTGTCTCAGAGACTGCTTCTCTTAACGTTCTATTTCTGATTTTGTGGGGTATTGGATCTGAAGTCCAGTGTGTGTCCAGTGCAGCTGCATATACATTTTAATGCTATCTGCTCACAGCACATTGAATATCCAAGGGTGATCTAAGCCTGTTCCTGTTGTATTCATTTTAAAGAAAAACAGCGTTTTATACAATACAAATACCACTTCATTTTTGGTTGCTCAATTCTTTTGCGCAATTTACATCCAGGGGCTAATTAAGCGTTGTTCTTCTGCTGTGGTGACTAAAAGAAAACGTTTATTTCACCGCCAAAAAATACATTTTTCCTGTAGCATAATTCACAAGCGAAGGTTAATTACAAGTTTTCCTTTTGTTGTGTAGCGTAAAAAACACGCCATTGTAACACGCTACAAAGCTTGTAGTTTTTGGTTGCTCAATTCTTTTGCGCAATTTACATCCAGGGGTTAATTAAGCGTTGTTCTGCTGCTGTGGTGACTAAAAGAAAATGTTTATTTCACCGCCAAAAAATACATTTTTCCTGTAGCATAATTCACAAGCGAAGGTTAATTACAAGTTTTCCTCTTGTTGTGTAGCCTAGAAAACACGCCATTGTAACACGCTACAAAGCTCGTAGTGGTGGGTTGCTCAAGTCGTTTGCGCAATTGACCTCCAGGGGTGAATTAAGCGTTGTTCTGCAGGTGTACTCAGTAAAAGAAACTGTGTTTTTCACCGCCATAGAAGAAATTCTGTAGCATAATTCATATCCGAAGGTTAAATTAAGCCTGTTTGTACTTTTATATTCAGTAAAATACACAGAGTTTTTAAACGGCATATACAAGTCAATTTTTCCTGCCCATTTGTGGAGTGCAATTTATATCCAAGGGTTACCCAAGCTTCTTAGTGGGTTCATTTGGAGTCAAATACAGGGTGTGTATTTATCATATACAGATATCTTCATCAAACAGTGTCTGTACATTTTAGAACAAACAGTATGTCAGACAGAGAGGTGGCAGGCTCTTCACCTGCGAGTGGCAGAGGCACAAACATTCCAGGCCCAGGTCGCAGCACAGCAAGGGGACGTCGCAGCAGGGGTCACTTGGTGAGGCCACAACTGCCGCTGTCATCTAGCGGCCGTGTGCTGACTAGCAACCCAAGGGTTCTTGATTGGTTGACTAGGTCATCCACTTCCTCCCAGATGACATCTGACAACCCCAGCCAAAAGTCGGTGGGAACGTCAGACACAACCCTTAGTTTGCATGGCCCGGGAGTGGGTCAGCGGCCCTCACCTGTTCTCAACCGCCTCTGTCCCATGCGGTTCCCTCAGTCAGAGATCTACTATGTGGTCTGGGCTCAGCACCACTATATAGCGAGGATGAACAATTTGAGGAGGGCAGTCAGCAGCTACTTGGCAGCGAAGAAATGGGGCCAATATCCCCTGCTTCTTGCAGTAGGCGGCAAAGTATAGATGTTGAGAGTGGCATGGGAGGTCATGTTGTGAGGGGTCAGCCTCTGCATACCAAGACTGGTGATGAGGACAGCAGTGACGATGAAACACAAATAGATGATGATGTAGCCGACCGCACTTGGGAGCCGGGTGAGGCAATTGCTTCATCATCGTCAGGAGGAGAGGGCGTCAGCTTGCGCGTCAGGCAGCGGCGCAGCCAGCAAGAGGGTTGTGTGGCCGTGAGTCAGCAGGGTAGCAGCAGTGTGAGGTCGGGAGCCAAGTGGCCACGGGGTAAAAAACCCGCTTCTCAGGTCCAAGAAAGTAGCGGCACAGGGGCTCAGCGAGGCAGCAACGGTAGTAGTCACTCAGTGCGGAGCGTTGGCAGTAAAATCTGATACTCGGCGGTGTGGCAGTTCTCTGCTAAGACACCGGAGGAGCTAAATATGGGTATATGTAGAATCTGTGGGCAGAAAGTGAAGCGTGGCCAGGTAGCTACCGTTGGCACCACGGCCCTGCATCAACACCTGCAGCGTCACCATCCGTGGCCTGGGAGAAACGTGGCTCAGATGTGGTGGTCCATCCTGCCGCCGCAGCAGCAGCACCCAGTGGCACGCATGCCATTGCAGCCAGTCAAGGCTCCACTACCTCTGCAGAAGGGAGCTGTTTCTCTTTGACATCATCTCCCGGTCCAGATGCTCCTGCTCCTCGCTACTCATGGCGCCAGCAGTCGTTCAGCGAGGCAATTGCAAAGAGACAACAGTATACGTCCAACCATCCTAAGGTGCAGCAGCTGACCATGCTCCTGTCCAAGTACTTGGTACTGCAGTCCCTCCCTGTCCACATGGTGGACTCTACCACGTTCAGAGAACTAATGGCTTGTGCCAAGCCGAGATGGAGAGTTCCAAGCTGTAATTTCTTTTCCAAAAAGGCAGTACCAGCACTTCATAAATATGTAGAACAAAAGATGGGCCAGTCCTTGAGCTTATCGGTTTGTTCCAAGGTGCACGGCACCGCGGACGTGTGGAGCTGTAACTATGGTCAGGGCCAGTACATGTCCTTTACGGCCCACTGGGTGAATGTGCTTCCTGCCCAGGCACACCAACAACTTGGACAGGAGACGGCACTTTCTCCTCCACGTTGTCAAACTGCAGCTCCTGCGCCAATGTCCGCTTCCTCCTCCTCCACCACCACCACCATCTCAGCCTCCACAAGTACTGCTCCATCATACCACATGTGTAGGGCACAGCGGTGTCACGCAGTTCTACACCTGGCTTGCCTCGGCGAACGAAGTCACACAGGGGAGGAACTGCTCCGCGTCATGCAGCAAGAAATCGATGTGTGGCTTTCTCCGCGCCAACTGCAAATCGGAACCATGGTGACGGACAATGGGAGGAACATGGTGTCCGCGCTGCACCGAGGAGGGATGGTCCATGCGCCCTGCATGGCGCACGTGTTCAATCTGGTTGTGAAAAGGTTCCTGAAGTCTTCCACCGATCTTCAGAAGATTCTGAAAATGGCCAGGAAACTGTGCATGCACTTCATCCATTCCTACAAAGCCAGGAACACTCTCCTCGAGTTGCAGCGGCAGAACGGCCTCCCCCAACACACTCTGATATGCGATGTTTCCACCCGTTGGAATTCCAGCCTGCACATGTTGGACCGACTGTATGAACAGAGAAAGGCCATTAACGATTTTTTGATGATCCAGGTGGACAGGAGTACTCCCCTGTGTAACTTTGATGTCAGCCAGTGGCAGCTCATGCGTGACACCTGCCGTTTGTTGAGGCCATTCGAGGAGGCCACGTTATTTGTCAGTCGCCAGGACTACGGGATGAATAACATCATTCCACTGCTTCATGTCCTGGAACAGATGCTGAAAAATCTGTCTGGGCAGGGGACTGGAGACGTGGCGACTACATCTCGCGGCCACATGAGTCCGGTGGGGACTGAAATGGAGGAGGAGGAGGAGGACATTGGAGCAGAAGCATTGTCTGATGAAATGAGTGGATTTTCTACCCAGGTGACAAGAGAGGAGGAGCAGGAGCAGCTGGAGGAGGTAGATGGAGATGAGGAAGACGAGGCAGATGACCCGCAAGCACCGTGGCAGTATACAGTGGAGATGGAGGCAGGGAGCCCCTCGGAGTCACTTGTGCAGATGGCCCGCAGCATGCTGATTTGCCTGGCTAGTGACAGCCGAATAGTCAGCATCCGGCAGAGGGATGACTTCTGGCTCTCCACTCTATTGGACCCTCGCTACCGGTCCAAAATGGGAGCCTTTTTCCCAGCTATTGAGAGGGAGGACAAACTCAAATACTATAGGGAAATCCTCCATCGTCAGTTGGCCGCGGCCCCTGTGCGGCATCGTCCCTCCTCGTGCTTGAGGAAGGTGAGGTGCTTTCCCTGACACGTCGCACTTGCTGTGTGTCTTTGCCTGCTCTGGTTGTCGGCGTCTCCAGCTCCTCGAGGCGGAGCAATCAATGGACTGATGCGTTAATGCGAGGAACGGCGTGGATGGCCGCACATAAATACTGAGTAGCCTGTTACATTGTTGCATTGCCTGACACTCTGTATTGAACGGATTAATGTCAGTGAGATTTTTTAAAGAAGAAATTATTAAAGTATTTGGAATTTTTTACTGGTTTCACCACCATTGTTTATAAAGCATGCAGGCAGGTATAGAGAACCTGTTTATGTGAACCAAACACGGGACTCAGTATATACATTTTGCCTTTAAACGTGGACCTGTTTACATATATGTGACTACTCCAGTTTTTGCCACCTCCAGAATGTCATTGTGCCACTGTCTGACCTCATGCTGCTGCCACCGTCACCTCCACTCTCTGTCATTGTGCCACTCTGTGGTGTACTCTTGTTTTTGCCACCTCCAGAATGTCATTGTGCCACTGTCTGACCTCATGCTGCTGCTGTGGCTGCTGTCGTGACCTAAACACTGTGTCATTGTGCCACTCTGTGGCCTACTCCTGTTTTTGCCACCTCTAGAATGTCACTTTGCCACTGTCTGACCTCATGCTGCTGCTGTTGATGCCGTATACTCCACACTTTGTCATTGTGTCACTCTTTGGCCTACTCCTGTTTTTGCCACCTCCAGAATGTCATTGTGCCACTGTCTGACCTCATGCTGCTGTGACTGCCGCCGTCACCTCCACACTCTGTCACTGATGTTGCCATCTGAGCCCTCAGCTTTTTTTTTTCCAGCTGTCGCTGCCATGACTTTATCAGGCTACATTCCCACTTCAGTTTTTTGGTCAGTTTTGCCCTCTTAAGTGCCCAGGGAATTTTATAGTGAAGCGATTCTAAGAGCGGCGACAGTCATGTGCGTGTCATACTAAAACACAACATTGTATGAAGACCAAACCAAGCTCCCTCTGCATATTTAAGCATGGCAAAACGTTCTACAGCACCCTGCAGGCTCTGTGCAGCCTGGAAATAGCTGTTTTTTAACGTGATTTGTCCCAAAGTAATTCGGACCGAATTTATTTTTGTCTGGAAATTCGGCAAGGTGACCAAACCGAATTTTTGAGAAATTCGGTCATCTCTAATCAAAACATGTGAACTAAGAATCTCAAAGTTTTTTTCATGTATTGTAGATAGCATAAATGCTTCTTTAGAGGTTTCCATGTATTGTTTGTTAACACATCAGAGGTAGACGCTGGACACATCATCACTTTTTATTTCAAATATCATAAGATTATACTATGTACATTCAGTTTAAGGTTTTGCTTGTCTAGCACTGGATACATGATACATTATGCATGAAATGTCTGAGGCTATATGTATTTTTATCTCCAGCGTATCTTTTCAATTAGCTTCTATCCACAGCAAAGCATAATTATTGGAAACATGTTGCCACCAGGCTTCCAAAAAATATTTGCATCTCAGAACAAATTATTAATTATTCACAATAAGGGCTTTATTGTTGCAGAGAACAGAACAGTCATATTTCAGCCTAGGATGCTGATTGGAATTCTAGAGACGATGGCTTTTAAATATGTTGCTGTCCTTCTCAATCATTTAGAGAAAAGATGTGATTCCATGAAAGGAGGCTATTAAGCTGTTCTCTCTGTGAGCGCTGATTACAGACAAGTGGGTGTTTAAATTGTTCATCAGGTACAGAAGAGTTACTTGCATTGTAGCATGTTGAATTTAAAGAGACCTTTAAAGGGGTATTTCTGGCTCAGCCTTTTATGGAATAACCAAGGGATGTCTTAAATGTATTCAGAACATCTATAGATGTGAATGCAGATAGCAGCCGATATGTGGCCACAGAATGGCAGCTGTGGATAGGCCATAACTGTCTCCAATGGGAATACCTTTATAAATACATATTATGTCATTTTATACTTAGTGTTGAGCGATTATTATCGAAAAAGAGGAAATCGGCATGGTTTTTATGTTGATCGGAATTTTTCGATCACGCGATAATTTAGGTGAAAATCTGCGCATAATCTATTAATATCGCGCCATTTTTGGCGCTTCCTGTCATTTTGGCGGCCAACAAATCAGCTTAGAGAATAGAGCAGGGTGAGCTGGGTGTGCAACGTCATGACTGGGATGTGTATGGTTGTGATTGGCTGGAAAAATCACATGACCTCGTTTTACATAAAACAGCCCTTCCTGTTCAGCATCAGTGTGTGTCTGTGTCTCATAAGAGCAGGACGTGTGCTAGGTCTCTCTCAATACAGCTCAGCAAAACAGTTCTCTTTGTTCACGCAGACAACTATGCTTTTAGCTGTGCACATTAGAACATAGGTAAATTAGAGAATTTCAGTTTTAGTTACTTAGACTGAGAATTTTAAAGGAGCATCTAGCGCTGTACAGCCACGGGAAAGCGGGGATGGGGGGGTGGGGGTGCGGGCGAACACAGACTGGCAGGCAGGCAGGCAGGCAGGCTTTTGAAAGGAGAGTGGATATTGTGCAGCCCATACTCTGCTTTGACCCTGCATTGAAATGGGTTGTTATTAACAGTTTTTGGTGAAATATTAGCTTGTATTTTGTGCAGCCTGTACTTATATTAGGATACAGATCTTTTCTAGCAACTACAGGTGTATTTAATAGGTGCAAAACTCACCTTTCATTATCTGCACACAATTTAATTAGGTTTTTTTTCACTTTGGCGCAGCTCAGTTTTGTTCAAAGACCCACTTTGTACTTACAATAGGATACAGAACTTTCCTAGTCACCGCAGGTGTATTTATAGGTGCAAAAACCACATTTTATTATCTGTACACAATTTAATTAGGTTTTGTTCTGGTTGGGGCGCAATAGGATACAGAACTTTTCTAGTCACCGCAGGTGTATTTCATAGGTGCAAAAAACACGTTTTATCATCCGTACACAAGGTTTTAGGTTTTGTTCACTTTGGCGCAGGCCATTTTTGTTAAAAGACCCATCTTATACGGATATTACCATACAGAAATTTGCTAGTAATTGGTGTTGTATTTCATAGGTGCAAAAACCACCAATTATTATCATTACACAATTAATTACTGTGTTTTTCACTTTAGCGCAGCCCAGTTTTGTTGAAAGACCCATCTTGTACTTATATTACCATACAGAAATTTGCTAGTAATTGCAGGTGTATTTCATAGGTGCAAAATCCACCTTTTATTATCCTTATACATTTCAAATAGGTGTTTTTTAGTTACTGATGGTGTATTTAATTGGTGCAAAAAACACCGTTTGTTATCCGTATAACTTTTAAATAGCTGTATTGCACGTGGTGCGGCCCCAATTTTTTTTAAATAGCCACGTTTTACGACAATTCTGATAGAAAAATTTTCTAGTAACTGTTCTCGTTTGTCATTGCTGCAAAAAACGCAATTTCTCATCCGTGTAACTTTTGTATAGTTTTATTGCGCTCGTTGAATCTCAGCTTGGCGCAGATAGCGCACTTGTATTATAGTTTGTTGAAAACTATCAATTCCTAGTCCTACTGGGCAGTTGTAAATCCCTGGGACTGAAGGAAGAACACTGTTGATTTTGTCTTACGTTTTTTCCACCAGACCGCATTTCACAGGTATTCGCTAGAAACATTTCAGTTTTTAATCCTAGTTGGCTGTAGGAAATTAGAGGGATTTAAGAATAGCTGTGATTTGCCATCTTTTAATAAGAGACTGTCAAAAACTCTTCCATACTTTCTTAAATTTTTATCTTTCTGAACATGGAGCGAAATGCAGGTGGTAAGCGAGCAAAGAGAGGTATAGGACATGGTGGTAGAGGTACGAGAGAAGGTGCTCCTTCCAGTGCTTGTAACAACATGCATGCCAGCGGATCGTGGGTTGCAGGACCGTCAGGCCTGTCATCGCTGGGTCAGGGCCCTGTGAATCTCAGTAACGAACAGCGTCACCAATCTGTTCTTCAGTGGTTAATGCAACCTGCATCCAGCAGTCTTACCTCCTCATCCTCCCAGTCATGGCCACAAATGTCGGGTCATGCTGCTGTGAAATGCAGCTATACTATAGGTCCTATTCTAAAAAATGTTGTTTATAACAGACATTTGTTCTTCACAATTGTCAAAAGTGGCTCAAGGGTCATGTTTTGAATTTTTGGGGGCATTTTGCTGTGAAATGCAGCTATACTACAGGTCCTATTGTAAAAAATGTGGTTTCTAACAGACATTTGTTCTTCACAAATGTCAAAAGTGGCTCAAGGGTGATGGTGCTGTCAGAAACGGGAATAGGTAGGACACCGTTAATGGACACATATTGCAAAATGACTTGTTTTTGCAAGATCTTTAACATAGCTAGCAATCCCTGTAGTGAGACAACCCATTTAATACAATTAAAAAAAAGAGAAACAAAGACGTGGTGGGATTCCATCCTATTTTAAAAATGTGTTTTCTAGAATTAAACGACTAAAAAACTTGCATGTACAAAATAGCTGATACAACTATTCCTCTGAATTGTACAAGGGAGGAACAGGAAGACTTGAACAGATGTAGGTTACCCAGGACAGGGATATGTCCAGTGAAACTAAAATGGTGGTTGAAAGACTCCTTTTTCCAACACTTTTTAATCTGGGGGTCATGCAGGCTTGGGGCTCATGCTGTGGTCCAGGACAGGGATAGTCTACATCCAGTGAAACTAAAATGTTGGTTGAAAGACTCCTTTTTCCGGCACTTTTTAATCTGGGGTCATGCAGGTTTGGAGCTCATGCTGTGGCAAGGACAGGGAAAGTCTATGTCCAGTGAAACTAAAATGGTGGTTGAAAGACTCCTTTTTCCGGCACTTTTTAGTCTGTGGGTCAGACAGGTTTAATGGTCATACTGTGGTACAGGACAGGTATAGTCAATGTCCAGTTCAACTAAAATGGTGGTTGAAAGACTCCTTTTTCAGGCACTTTTTAATCTGTGGGTCAGACAGGTTTAATGACAAATACAGACAAATAACCCAAAATGACTCTGCTCCCTAATTACAAAGTTCTATACCAGATAGGGAAAAAATGTATTTAAAATATAACCTTTAATATATATGCCAATAAAATTTTAAAGAACGTCCGGTAAAGACGGACACACAAATATACTAACAAAAAACACCCTAAGTGTTACCCTAGCCTAAACAAATACGGGATGATCGTCCAGAACTAATGTCAAACAGCAGCATTGAATAATACTGCCAGACATAACAGCGGTAAAAGCAATATTTGTAGCTGGTTAAATTGTCATAAAATCAAATTAGGACAATTGTGGCGATAGTTAATAAGAGAAGTGGCAAGAAGAAAAAGCTTTTTAAAAAAAAATTATGTTATTATAACCAAAATCTATATAAAACAACTATAATCCACAGAATCATTCAGTCCAAAAGGCGTCTGTGTTTTCAATGTAAATATCCAAAATGTTTCTCTCTGTAGCAATTTTTTATTTATATCTCCCTTGCGAATGGTGGGTTTAATGCTCTCAATGCCCACCCATCTCAGGCACTTTATATCTCCATTATGGTGTGTCCAAACATGTTTGGCCACAGGTGTGTCTCTCTGATGTCTGACGTCACCGAGATGCTCACATACACGTCGGCGCAGTTGGCGTATGGTCTTGCCAACATACTTCATCCCACACATGCAGTTCATTAAATAAACGACATGTGTGGTTTTACACGTGATGAATTCGCGAATATGAAATTCGTTTTCTTTTTGAGAATCATCAAAGGTTGTACATTTGTCCATATATGGACAAGCAACACAGTCTCTACATCTGAAAAATCCCTTAGGTCTACTAAGCCATGTTTCTGTTTGATGTCTTTCAAAATGACTATGAATGAGTCGTTCCTTCAGATTCCTACCTCTCCTGTATGTTATCTGTGGGGTCTCACCAATATGTCCCTTGATGTCAGTATCCATCTGGAGGATGTACCAATGCTGGCACAGTATTTCTCTCACTTCTGCAGCAGCATTATCAAAAGTGCCTATAATACGTGTAGTTGCTGTGGTTCTCTTATCGTCCCTATTAGGGGACAATAGATTCTGTCTTTCCTTGCCAAGAGCATTTTGATGTGCTTTACGTAGAACATAGTCTGGATAGCCCTTTGCACGAAAGCGTTTTCTAAGGTCAGCTACCTGTATAACGAACTCTTTTCCTGTAGAGCAATTTCTCTTAAGTCTCAAGTACTGGCCACGAGGAATCCCTCTTTTAAGAGGTGCAGGATGGTTGCTATCCCATCTAAGCAACGAGTTAGTCGAGGTTGGTTTTCTAAAAATACTAGTGACCAGTTCACCTGACGGAGACTTAGATATCTTAACATCCAAAAAGGAAATACTGTCAATATTTATCTCCGAAGTGAATCTAAGACCTAACGTATTACAGTTAAGTTCATTTACCATCCCTGAAAATTCTTCTGCTGTCCCATTCCAGATGATGAAAACATGCCAAAGGGCACGCTTTATAGATGATGTTTTCATCATCTGGAATGACGTCACTGCACTATATAAGTCCGGGCGCGACGCTGGGAGCTCATACCGCTCTCACTGTACTGATCAGGTAAGGTGCTGCCGCGGCTGATTGTTACTGAAGAACTGATTTTTATACAGCGATCTTTGTGGGGTGTCTCAGCTTGTCTCAGAGACTGCTTCTCTTAACGTTCTATTTCTGATTTTTTTGGGTATTGGATCTGAAATACATTGTGCGTCCACTGCAGCTGCATATACATTTAAATCCTATCTGCTCACAGCGCATTGAATAGCCAAGGGGGATCTAAGCCAGTTCCTGTTGTATTCATTTAAAGAAACAGCGTTTTTACAATACAAATACCACTTAATTTTTGGCTGCTCAATTCTTTGGCGCAATTTACATCCAGGGGTTAATTAAGCTTTGTTATTCAGCTGTAGTGACTCCAAGAAACTGTCATTTTCAACGCCAAAATATATACATTTTTCCTGTAGCATAATTCACAAGCGAAGGTTAATTACAATTTTATCTCTTGTTGTGTGGCGTAAAAAACACCGCATTGTAACACGCTACAAAGCTACTAGTTTGTGGTGGCTCAATTCTTTGGTGCAATTTACATCCAGGGGTTAATTAAGCGTTGTTTTTCAGCTGTGGTGACTCCAAGAAACCGTCATTTTCACCGCCAAAATATATACATTTTTCCTGTAGCCTAATTCACAAGCAAAGGTTAATTACAATTTTATCTCTTGTTGTGTGGCGTAGAAAACATGCAATTGTAACACGCTACAAAGCTAGTAGTTTGTGGTTGCTCAATTCTTTTGCGCAATTTACATCCAGGGGTTAATAAACCGTTGTTTTTCAGCTGTGGTGATCCCAAAAAACCATCATTTTCAACACCAAAAAATATATACATTTTTCCTGTAGCATAATTCACAAGCGAAGGTTAATTACAATTTTATCCTTGTTGTGTAGCGTAAAAAACACACCATTGTAACACACTTCAAAGCTACTAATTTGTGGTGGCTAAATTCTTTGGCGCAATTTACATCCAGGGGTTAATTAAGCGTTGTTTTTCAGCTGTGGTGATCCAAAGAAACCGTCATTTTCAACGCCAAAAATATACATTTTTCCTGTGCTTTAATTCAAAAGTGAAGGTTAATTACAATTTTATCTTTTTGTTGTTGTAGCGTAAAAAACACCGCATTGTAACACGCTGAAAAAGCTACTAGTTTGTGATGGCTCAATTCTTTGCCTAAATTTACATTCTGGGTTTAATTAAGCGTTGTTTTTCAGCTGTGGTGACTCCAAGAAACCGTCATTTTCACCGCCAAAATATACACATTTTTCCTGTAGACTAATTCACATGCAAAGGTTAATTACAATTTTATCTCTTGTTGTGTGGCGTAGAAAACACACAATTGTAACACGCTACAAAGCTAGTAGTTTGTGGCTGCTCAATTTTTTTGCGCAATTTACATCCAGGGGTTAATTAAGCGTTGTTTTTCAGCTGTGCAGACCCCAAGAAACCGTCATCTTCAATGCCAAAAAATATAAATTTTTCCTGTAGCATAATTCACAAGAAAAGGTTAATTAAAATTTTATCTCTTGTTGGGGTAGCGTAAAAAACACCGCATTGTAAACACGCTACAAAGCTACTAGTTTGTGGTGGCTCAATTCTTTGGCGCAATTTACATCCAGGGGTTAATTAAGCGTTGTTTTTCAACTGTGGTGACTCCAAGAAACCATCATGAATTTTTAGTTTGCCTGGGTGGCTAAGCCTTAGTTTGTTTATTATGAGCCGTAATAAGCTGGACTTTTGGACTTTTTATGCCGGATGGGAAAATCTTCTCGGGTTGGACATTGTTTGATTTATGTTCAATCCATGGTATGATATTTGTTACGTTTTAGCTTGTGATTTATATTTTTCTAATAAAAAAGAGTTCCAAGAAACCGTCATTTTCACCGCCAAAATATATACATTTTTCCTGTAGCCTAATTCACAAGCAAAGGTTAATTACAATTTTATCTCTTGTTGTGTGGCGTAGAAAACACGCAATTGTAACACCTACAAAAACTAGTAGTTTGTGTTGCTCAATTCTTTGCGCAATTTACATCCCGGGGTAATTAAGCGTTGTTCTGCAGTTGTACTCATAAAGAAACTTTGTTTTTTCACCGCCACAGAAGAAATTTTGTAGCATAATTCATATCCAAAGGTTAATTAAGCCTGTTTGTGCTTTTATATTCAATAAATACACAGATATTTTAAACGGCACATACAAGTCAATTTTTCCCTGCCCATTTGTGGAGCGCAATTTATATCCAAGGGTTACCAAGCTTGTTACTGGGGTTTATTTGGCGTCAAATACAGGGTGTGGGATTTATCAATATTTCAGATATCTTTTATCAAACAGTGTCTGTACATTTTAGAACAAACAGTATGTCAGACAGAGAGGTGGCAGGCTCTTTACCTGCGAGTGGCAGAGGGACAAACATTCCAGGCCCAGGTCGCAGCACAGCAAGGGGACGTCGCAGCAGGGGTCACCCCGGTGAGGCCACAACTCCCCGCGTCACTAGGGCCGTGGGGTTTTTTTCGGGAACCAAAAGGGTTTCTTAAATTGGGTTTTGACAGGTCATCCATTTTCCCTCCCAGATGACATTGACCCCCCCCCGGGCCAAGAGTGGGTGGGAACGTCAGACACAACCCTTAGTTGGCAGGGCCCCGGGGAGGGGTCAGGGCCCCCACCCGTCCTCAACCCGCCTCTGTCCCCCTACGGGTTTCCCCCAGCCAAAACTACTAGTTGGTTTTGGGCTCCACGCCCCTATATAGCGGAGGAAGAACAATTTTTAGGGGGGGCAAATCCAAAAGCCCACTTTGGCTTTTAAGAAATGGGGCCCCAAAATCCCCTTCTTTCTTGCAGTAGGGGCCCCGGCCAAAATATAGGGGGTTTTAGGTGGCCCTGGGAGGGCATTTTGTGGGGGTCCCTCTGCAACCAAAAAGGGGTGATTTAGGTAGCCCGGGGATATGAAACATAAAAAGATGAAGATGTAGCCGGCCCCCATTGGGGGCCGGGGGAGGCAAAGGGGTTCAAACATCGTCCCGGGGAAGAGGGGGTCAGCCCTTGCGCGTCAAAGGGGCGGCGCAGCCCCCAAGTGGGTCGTGTGGGGTGAATAGCAAAGGGGCAGCGTGTGAGGTTTAGGGGGCCAAGCGGCCACGGGGGAAAAAAACCCGCTTCCCCAGGTCCAAGAAAGTTGGGGGGGGTCCCGCAAGGCACGGCGGCCCGTAGTCACTCCCGTGCGGTGCCCTTTTGGGGGGTTTAAAATTCCCCAAAAAACTCGGGGGTTTTGGGCAGTTTTTTTGCTAAGGCCCCCGGGGGGAGCCAATATGGGTATATGTAGAATTTTGTAAGCAGAAAGTGAAACGGGGCCCGAAGCTAAAGTTGGCCCCCAAAAGGGGCCCCGTGTCAAAACTTTCAGCACCCTCCCCCGGTGGGCCCGGGAAACGTGGCTCAATGTTTTGGGGGTCCATCCCCGCCCCGCCAGCAAGAGCAGCAGCAGCAGCGCCCAGTGGGATGCCCTTTCCAATTTCAGCCGTCAAAGGCCTTTCCCCCAACCCCCTGCAGAAGGGAGCTGTTTCTCTTTGGGGGATTTAAACTCCCGGGGTTTAGTTTCTCCCGCTCCCCCCTACTATGGCGCCAGCATCGTTCAGCAGGCATTGCAAAAAAGGGCAACAGTTTTTGTGTTCCCCAAACCCTCCCAAGGTGCAGCCCGCCCGACCCTGTCCTGTCCCAAATTGTTGGGACTGCAGTCCCCCCCCCTTTCCAAATGGGGGGGGACCTGCAACCTTTCAGGAACTAAGGGGTTTGCCAAGCCGGGGATGGAGAGTTTTAAAACCGTAATTTCTTTTTTTCAAAAAGGGAGTACCACACTTAAAAAAATATGTAGAACAAAGGTGGGGCCCCCCCCTTTGAGCTTATTTGGTTTGTTTCCCAAAAGGGGCAAGGGAATGCGGGGCCCTCTGGAGCTGTAAAAATACGGTTAAGGGCCCGTACAAAAGGGCCCCTTTAAGGCCCCCCCGGTGAAAAGTGCTTCCAGGGCCCCCGGGACACCAACAACTTGGACAGGAGATGCCCCTTTTTTCCTACGTTGTCCCAAAATTGGGGGCTTCCCGCGTCAATGGGCCGCCTACTTTTCCCCCA
>JAODAL010055422.1:0-23971 GCA_025379985.1 Phyllomedusa bahiana
TTTCCCGGGCACTTTTTTAAATGTGGGGTCATGCGGGTTTGGGGCTCTGCGGGGCCCGGGGACAGTATAGTAAATGCCAGGAAACTAAAATGGGGGTTGTTAGACTCCTTTTTCCGGCACTTTTTAAATGGGGGGGGCATGCAGTTTGGGGTCATGTTTGGGGGCCCGGACATATAGTCAATTCCATAACTAAAATGGTGGGTTGAAAGACTCCTTTTGCAGCACTTTTTAAATGTGGGGTCATGCCGGATTGGGGCTCAGGCTCCGGACCAGGACAGGGATATTCAATGTCCAGTTCAAGAAACAAGATGGTACAAATCAGACTGCCTTCAGGCACATTTTAAAATTTGTGGGTGATGCGGTTAAGGGTCAGGCTGTGGTAAAAGACAGGGATAGTAATGGTCTGTGACTTTTTTTCTGTGACTTTTATAACCTAAGTGGTTGCCTAAGATGTAGCACATCCATTTGACTGTTGTGGATGTTAATTTCAGCTTCTCCAGCCTTGTTTGGGGTGAATAAGAAGGTGTTGTTGCTCTCCCATAGACTTTAATGGTCATCGCGCATAATCGATGCTCACTATCAAAAAACCTGATCGATAGCGGCCGACTATCGACTATCGATCGATCTCGATAGCCAACGCAATCGCTCAACACTTATCTTGACAAAGGTCAGTCGTTCCACATTTCCCGTGGACAAGCGGGCTTTCCTTGGGGTAACGATGGCCCCCGCCGCACTGAACACCCGCTCTTTATGCCACACTACTGGCCCGGGCAGGACAGCTTCTCCACTGCAAACTCGGCAAGTTCGGCCACACATCCAGTTTGGCTTCCCAGTAGTCCAGCAGATCTTCTAACTGGGGTGGCAGGGTGCTGTCCAAGTAGGCCACCACCTGTTGGTTTAGGGTTTTGCTCCAGGTCCTGCTGCTGCTGGCGACTGCCCTTTCCCCACTAGGCGGGTGAAGGAGCTGTTTTATCAGTGACTCCAACTTAGTTTTCTGCTGATGGAGCTGGTACTGCTCCTGACCCCCCGCCCCACCTTCTCACAGCAGCCGCGGCAGTAGTTACGTGACGTCTGAAGAACCCCCCGATCTGACCTGTCAGAGGAGCTATATGCCTCATCATAGCAGCGGCCAACTGACTACGGAGAATTTCCCTATAGTATTTGAGTTTGTCCCTCCATCTCAATAGCTGGGAAAAAGGCCCCATATTGGACCAGTAGCGAGGGTCCAAATAGGGTGGAGAGGCAGAAGTCATCCCCTCTGCCGGATGCTGACTATTCGGCTGTCACTAGCCAGGCAAATCAGCATGCTGCGGGCCATCTGCACAAGTGAACTCCGAGGGGCTCCCGCTCCATCTCCACTTGTGATACTGCCACGGTTGCTTGCGGGTCTCTGCCTCGTCCCTTCCTCATCTCCCATCTTCCTCCTCCAGCTGCTCCTCGTCCTCCTCTCCTTGTCCACCTGGGTATAAATCACCTCATTTCACCGACCAATGCATCGGCTCCAATGTCCATCCTCCTCCTCCTCCATTTCAGTCCCCACCGACTCATGTGGCCGCGAGATGTATCGCCACGTACCAGTCCCCTGCCCAGACAGATTTTTCAAAATCAAATAATAAAAAGAAAAAGGTGCAAGCTCACCACCTCGGACCACACTTTTGTTCAATGTGAACTTCAGCTCCTCCCGTTACTCATCTCCGCACGGTTCCCTGCCTCCACCACGGCCTAACAGCGTCAAATCCAAAAGATGATGGATCCAGCGTAAGTGCAACAAAACGATGTTTATTCGGTCAACACAATACAGGGGTTAACAGACAGGCTACAGGCAAACCGACGCGTTTCGCGCTAAAAATCGCCCTTCCACGGTAACACTCATAAAACATACTAACTTACTTAAATAGTAAAAAGGGCCCGAGCTAAAAGTGACAAACACTTCCTCTCAGTCCCTCTTAGAACATGTAACTTTTTACCAGCTGCTCATCTAAGGTATTTAACTTTAATGGCGGACATTAATGTAACGATATTAGGCAAAGATATTTAGACTCAAAACTCCTGTTTCTTTAAAGCAATGGAGACTTATGCTACATGCTATTGCTACATAATGTTAATATAGTAACGGCTGCTTCACTGTGGCTATTCCCTGGTTTCATCATGCAGGAACTATATTTCCTAATCCTGTATGGCTTTCAGCCTCATGCTTTAATGTACAATGTTCGAATAGAAATAATAAACTAACGACTTCCTTTTTCTTTTAGCAAAGGTACTATGCTACCCATCATTGCTACTTAGATGTTATATAGTTATGGCTGATTGATTGTAGGCTATTCTAATTTCACAGTGCAGGAACCTATGTTTTCATAATCTATATGGCTTTTTCAACCTCATACTTCAATTCCTACATGTTACCACATACAAAATGGACATATATTTGATAGTTCTAATAAATGTATGCAGGTCATTACGGCTATTCATGCCTTGTGGAGCACGCGTCTCCAACTCATATATCCATGAAGCCTCTCTAACCTTAGATTATGTTCCGATTGCTTCCATTAGGTATGGGCCACCTTTCTAACCCTAACTTTAAAAAATATCTATGAGCTTCATGCTTTTCAATTAAAGTTCCCCCTGTCCCCAACTTTATGTAAATTATTTAATATGTAATTTTTCCCATACGTTTTTTGAAATTTTCGTGTTTTTCTGCTACATATTTTCCAGACACGAGTACATTCAATTATGTAATCAAAAATTTGACACAATTGATAAAATCCTCAATTCTAGTTCTTTTTTTTTTTAAAAACCCCTTCCCTTTTAAGTTCCCCTTTTTGTGTGTATTTGCATACATTACATCTTTTTTTTCCACACGGAAAAAAAACCCTTTAGGGGAAGCATGTGTGTAGTAGGTATCACACTAGAGAAAAGGCTTGGTGATATCTGTGAACCATGGTGTTAATTTCTTTTAGCCACTATTCCTACTCCAGCCATCAATAATTTTTTGCAGTTAATAGGATCCTGTCTCATAATAGAATGTTGTTATTAAAAGATCTTTTTATTTGGTTAAATTCTTCACGTACTCATGGTGCAAATTAAACATTACCGACATTTATGTTGGTTTCTTCTCTTTGATGATTTTAGTTAATCCATTTTGGTTTATTTTGCATAACTTCTTTCTTCCTCAACTGCCCTGTCTATGTACCCTTTTTTTTTTTTTATTTGTAGGAGCCTTTGATCTATTTCTTATAGTGTCTCTCTCATAATCTTGTTCCTGAGTACATGCCCCTACGAGCCCGAGAGTATTCCCCCATGGTAAGCTTTGATATTATCGTTTTGGGAGGCAACTATTAGCCCTCAATATAGTATTTTCCACTGGTGGGTTTCCTATAGAGAGTAGTGAATAACTTTTCCCTGTTGCATCTCCCTTTAACCATATAATCAAGAAAGCGTATTTTGTTTTTTTCCCACCGAAATGGGTGAAGCTCAAGTTTACGGCATTAGTGTTGAGTAATTTTTTCTATAAAAGCCTGTGTATGGAGCACACTCCCCCCCCCCCCATACCATGGCGAGGCAGTAGCCCCCATGGGCACTCCTATTAGTTGCAAGTAATATATTCCATCAAACTTAAAGAAATTATTGCATATTAAAAAAGTCGACACAATCTAGTAGGAATTGTAACGGCTGAGTAGTGGATCCGCTGGACCACCGCAAGCGATGGTAAGTTTAAGCGCACGCCAGGGAACGAAATCTAAGTAAGCCCCTGGTAATTTCCATCACAGAGCCCCGACGCAAAGCGAGATGACTTTGCAGGCGGCGTGAGGCTCCAGGTCGTCCCCCTGCTGACTATGCTTGCCGGTGGCAGCCGAGGTGCAGCGTGGTACAGAGTCGTAAGTCCGAGAATCGTAGTCTTGGGCCAGCAGAAGGTCAGGGCGAGACGGCAAAGGTTCGTGGTCGTGGACAGGCAGGAAAAGTCAGGGCTGGCGGCAAGGTTCGAATCCAGAAACGTATCAAGAGGTCAGGATACACGGTAAGGCGAGATTAATACTTAGGGAATGCTTTAGCTAAGGCACGAGGCAAACCCAAAAATCCAGCAAGGAGGGAACAGGGAGCGTAAACCAAAAAAAAGGAAGGGGGTTGGAAAATTTGCCAATTTTTAAAAAGGGGGGCTGGCACCCTTTAAATTTTTCCGGGGAAACGAGCGTGGCGGGGGCCCTTAAGGAAAAAAACGGGCACGGGGCGCCCCGGGGCCCGGGAGAAAGGGGGTTTCCGGAAGGGACAGAAATTTAGGGAAAGGTTTGGGGGTTTTTTGTGCCGCGGGGGCCAAACCCCTCCCTCCCGGGGGGCCCGCGTCGCGCCCCGGACCCCGGCCAAAACCCCCCGGGAGGGCCAAAACATGGGGGGCGGGGCCCGTGGCCCGCGGGCCCAGGAGCGGAGGCACTGTGACATTTCCCCCCCCCCCCTTTGGGCTCCCCCTTTTTTTTTTTGGGGCCGGGAAAGGGAATTTTGCCCGGAAACAGGTTCGGTTCGGATATTGGACCCGGTTTTCCCCGGGGCCTTTTTTGGGCCGAAGCCCCCCATTTACAAAAAAAATCGCTTTCCCCGATGGGCTTCATATAAAGATGTCTTCACTTCCAAAAAACTTTTAGGGGATTCTAACACCCCGGAGACGGAAAAAGCCTCCTTGGGGGTAAACCCGGGTTCAGGATTCCCGCGGCCCCTTGGAGGGGGAAAATAAAAAGCCCTTAGAAAAACCCGGGGGAGACGGAGGCGGCAGAGTTTATAGGGCACCGGTTTCAAGGGTTTTCGAAATAAAAATGAAAGGTCCCAGAAACCCGGACCCAGGGTTTTAAAACAGGGAAACTTGGGCATTTTCTTGAAAGAGAGCCACAACTTTTTCCCCCGGGAGGGGGTATTGGGGAAGGTTTTCCCCTTTTTTAGCTTGGCCCTTTTTCATGCCCGGGGTGAAGCCTGGAGTTTAAAGGCCCGTTGGGTCTCTCGCCAAAATGGGCAACTGAAAATCCTAACCTGGGTTTTGTCCTTTTGGGGGACATTTTGGGAGGAAGGGAAGCCAAAGGGGGGCGGGGGGCGCGGGGGTTTACGTCCGTTTAACCCCAAGAAATTTGGGGAGGGCCCGTTGGGGTTTGGGTCCCGGTTTATTAATTTCGGAAATTTGTCCCCAAAAAAGCCAAATTTTGGGGCCATTGTTCCCGACGGGCCGGGGGCACGGGGTGCCGTAATAACTCTCCCAAAAATCTGGGTTTTCCCTCCCACCTGGGGTTAGTCTGGGGGTGATATGCGGAGGAAAAAAAACCCCGCTTGTTTTTCAACCGGGGAAAAAAGAAAAAGCCCAAAAAATTTAAAAAAAAATTTGGCGCCCCGATCAGAGGAAAGATGTGGGGTGGGAAAACCCGCAGGGGAAAAAAGGGGTTTGGAAAAAAAAGCCCGCCAATTGGGAAGCGAAAAGGGGGGCCAGGCGGGGGCACAAAGTGGGAAAAATTTTTTTAAAAAACGGGCCCGGACCAAAACCCAGATGACGAAGTTTTCCCCCAGGGAAAAAGGGGGGTCCCTGATGAAAATCCATGCCTATGTGTTTTTTCCCATTTGGGGTTTCCCGGGAAAAAGGGAGAGGGACTAGGAGACCTGTGGGCCTTTTGGCGTGGAACCCTTTTTTTGGCACAAAATGGTACAGGGGAAAAAACAAAGTCCTTTGGGCATTTTTGGGGCAGGTTGGCCCCAATAGTGTTGCGAGAAGAGGGGATTTTATTTTCGTACCCCGGGATGACCAGCCCCGAAGAGAGCTTAATTTTCCCCCAAAAACCGAATTTCTTTTCCCGAGTGGGGGCGCACAAAAGGTTCGGGCCCAGGAACGCCCACGAGATCCCCCAGGGCCCCTGTGGACCATTTCAGAGCAATGATGTGTGAGAAAACTGGTTTCCCCTCCGGTAATGTCAGAAGCCCCGGAGGGAGCTCCGCCTTTTACATTTTTTTTTTCCCGGGCCCGGCGGAAAATGTATTTTTTAAAATCAAAACGAGAAAGGAAAAAAAAAAAGACCCCGGGCCTGGGGAGGTTTTTGGCGCTGAGCCGTCTGCATGGAAATTTCAGGAAATTTTTTTGTGGTCTTAAAGAAGTCAAACGGATTTTCATCCCTCAAGAGATGCCCCCCAATCCTATAAAGGGGTAATTTTTTTGGGCCAACAGCTCCGATCTCCAAAGGATAATTTCGTTCTGCGAAGAGAAGGGCTTTGAAAAAAAAACCGCATGTAAGGTATTGCCTTTAGGGCCCCTTTGGGTCGGACCGCCCCCGTCCCCCCCGGGAAGAGGCTTTTACCCAAGGCTGAAGGGTTCTCTGGATCCCGGGCGAAACCCAAAAAAGGTGCGGAGGGGGAAAAAAAGACTTTAGTCGGGAGAAAAGGGTTTCCCCCGGGCAGGGTGGGGGCCAAAAAGTTAGGATTTGCGTTCTTTTCCCGGGGAGGCCACGATTGGGGGCCACCAAAGTAGAAAAAGGGGGGGGGAATTTAAAATGCCCGGGAGTAAATTGGGGAATCCTAAAAAATCGTTTAAATCCCCCTGGAGACCGACAGGTCGCGGGCCCTTTCTGGAAACCGGGGGGGGGGGGGGGGGGGAAAAGTTTCCGGGAGGGGCCCTTGAAGGGCCCGGGTCAGAGACAGGGACCCCAGGAAAAAAGGGGGGAAAGGAATGGCCTGGTGGAAAGAGCACTTTTCCAACGGCATACAGTCGGGTTGGTTTCCCGAGGCGTGAAAGGGCCTTTGGGTTAATTGTTTCTGGTGGGTTGTAGTTAAAGGGAAAAAAAATCAAAATATCGTCCAAGGGATACCCCTTTTACGAGGGGTAAAAGCAAGTTTCCCAAAAAAAATCAAAAGGAAAAACTCCTGGGGGAAACGGCTGGGCCCTTTTCACGCCCCAAAAAGGCCCTCAAAGATATTTTAAATGCCCCTTCCCTGTGTTTTAATGCCCTTTTTCCCCCTCACCCCCCCAGAATTCTTTTAAGGGTTTTAGGCTCCCCCAGATTTTAATTTTTGTGAAGACCCTGGCTCCAAAGGAGGCGGTTGAAAAGCTCAGAAAATCAGGGGAGATGGGGAGCGATTCTTCACCCTGGGTCTTGTTTAACCCTGTTTTCGATGCACGGGGGAAAACAAACCCTCTTTTTTTTTGGACGAAGGGAAAAAAACCGGTCCCGGGAGGTGGGAGGATTTGGTATGAATTCCCTTTTGGGGAAAATTTCCCGTAAAGTAGGGGCCACATGGCATGGGCCCCGGGGCCAAAAGAGAGAGGATAACCCTACCCCGTGGGGGGGTGGTCCCGGGGAAAGGAGGGGCCCATTGGGGCAGTCATAAAGGCCCCATTTAGGAGGTAACTTTTCCGGCCTTTTTTTTGTCCGGGAACAAAAAATCCCCAAAAACCTGGAAATCCGCTGGCAAGGAAACCTTTTTTTGGGGGAAAAATTTAAGGGGCGCTGGGGGGGAAAAAATGGGGCACCGGGGGTGGGCCACACAAAAAGTTCCTTTGGGACTAGAACCCCCCAAAGAAAATTCGGGGCCCGTTTCCGTCAAGCGTGGGGGGTGGCCCTTGCAACCAGGGTAGCCCCAAAAAGGGGTCGCCGGGAAAAAAGCCGAGGAAAGGGGGAAAGTGGAAGGAAACTTTTTTTTGTGTGCAGGATCCCAACACTTTGGGGCCCCTGGGCCCGGTGATTAAAAATGAAGGAAGGGCGCGGAAAGGGGCTCCCCACTGGGCGGAAAAAGATAAAACAACCCGGGTTTTTCCCCAAAGGGGCCCCCGGCAAGGGTGCGAGACACCAGAGCGGGATGAATTTAAAGGGTTTCCCGGCGGGGCAAGATTTCCCCCGGGAAGGGAGAGGGGCCCAAAAGGGTAACCCACTTCCTGTTTAAATCCCCTGGACAAAACAGTCGTGGAGAGGAGTGCTGAGCACCTAGGGGCGCCCCCTTTTCCCACAGCCCCTATGCGAGTGTTTCCCGGGGCCCCATTAGTCCTTCGGGCAACTCCTGCGAAAAAAAAAGGTTTCCCGGGCTGGCGAGTAGAGGCAGGATTTTTCCAGCCTGCACGGGGCAAATTCCCACTGGGCAAGTGAGGGCCCCCCCACCTGCATGGGGTTTTTCAGTGGACGATTTGTGGGGGTTGCAGCAAAAGATCTTGAAATAGGAGCCCGACGAGATAAAAAAGGGGGGGTTTTTGCCAAGTCCCGTTCCTAAGGGGGCTCCTGCTGTTCTCCCCGCAAAAAGCAGTCCTATCGAGTGGCTAGATGGAAAGAGCCCCACTTCCCACGGCGTTTTGGGGATCCCCTGGCTGCGAGGGTGTTTTTTTAACTAACTTGGGCCCGGGCCCTTTTTAAAAAAGTTGGAAAAGAGGGGGCGTCCATTTTCCGGTTCCCGCTCGGAGGCCCAAGGGGGGGGCGGAATTTTTAACCGCCCTAAATTTTCCCCCAAAAGGGGAGTTCCCCCTTGGCCTTTTATTTTTAAATAGGCCCCTCTCCGCGGAAGATGCTCGCGAAAGGCCCCCTGAAAGCGTGCGGAATTTTTGTGAGGGAAGGGGTTTAAACTGCAGTTTTTACAGGGTTTATTCCCGGGCCCCAAAGGGGGGGTCCGGCCCCGGCTAGGGGCCCTTTCCCCGGGAAAAAACTAACCAAGAAAAGCCACCTTTGACCTTTCAGTGGGAAAATGGCGGGCCCCTCAACTCCACTGCATGGAAACACTGCGTGACGAAAAATCTAAAGAGCTTCGAGTCCCCCTCAAACTTGGAAGGGATTTGGGAAAGGGGAAGCTTCGGGGCCCAAAGGTTGCCAATTTAGACGGGTGGGGTAGAAGAAGAAACCCGGGGAGAACCCGGTTTCGCTGTGGGGGCGCCAGGGGTTGGCGGGATCAAGGGCGGGCAGCTGTTTCCCCGTTGGGTGGATTTTTGGATTTTCTGCTGCGACTGTTGGGCAACAATGGACGTGAGTTTTGAGATGCTTGGCAGGGGGACCTTGGGGGGGTTTCCCTGGTGGATCTAAATTTTAACGGGAGTAGTGGATCCGCTGGGGCCACTGCAAGCGTGGGGAGAAAAACCACGCCAGGGAACGGGGAATTTTAAGTACCCCCCGTATTCACCAGAGCCCGCCGCAAAGCGGGATGGATTTGCTGCGGGTGGGCTACCAGGTCGTCCCCCTGCGTGACTTTTTGCGGTGGCAGCCGAGGGCAGGTGGTAAGATCGTAGTCCAGAACCCGTAGCGGGGGCACAGAAGGTCGGGGGCAGGCGGAAAAAGGTTGTGGTCGTGGACAGGGAGGGGGGTCAGGGTTTGGCGGCAGGGGTTCGGAGTCGAGAAACGTGAAAGGGGTCGGGTTCCCGGGAAAGGGCGAGAATATATTGGGAAAACGTTTTTGCTAAGGCACGAGGCAACAATCCGAGGGAGTGCGGGGGGCATAACCTTAATTGAGGGGCGTCGGGCAATAGAAATTTAAGGGTGCGGGCCCCCTTTAAAATCTCCGGAACGAGTGCGCGCGCGCCTTAGGGGGAATGGCACCGGCCTCGCCGGGCAGGGGGCGGGGACGGGACGGGAACGGGGGTCGGTGGTCCGTGTGCTGGGGGACTGCCGCTGCCCGGGGCCGCGTCGCCCCAAAAGGCCCCCGGCACACCCCGGGGATGGAAACACGGGTGCCCCCGGCCCGGGCCGAGGAGCGGAGGCACCATGACGGGAAAAATGTTTTTAATTTTTACATGTATGTACTCGATTTTTCAAGTGGTATTCCATCTGTCCTAATGTTTTTTGGGATGTGGGAAATAAACTGGTTTTCATCTAGACTAAGCCGTGGTGATTAGTTCCGGTAAAACGGAGAAAATATTTATTCTGTGTGCTATCTTTTAGGTATCCCAGTAGTTTACGTATTATGGATTGTAGGAGTTTATCTAACCACATGTTTAACCTGGCACATATACTATTTATACTGGAGACTATTGGACGTACTTTTGGTGGGAATTCCCTCTTATGAGTTTTAGGGACCCCATAAAACACCGGTACCTTGGGATTAAATACATTTAGATCTAATTTTTCTTTTTCCGTGATTATTCCTGCATTCACACCTTCCTGTAGCAGTGATGATAATTTTACTGCAATATCCTTACTAGGATTAGATTTTAATCTCCTATAAATTTTGTCATCTTCCAGTATATTTAATATCATCTTCTGATATAAGTTTGTATCCAGCACTACCACAGATCCTCCCTTATCTGATTTTTTAATGATAAGGTTTTTATTTTGTTTAAGCTCTTTTAACGCTTGTAATTCAAGATTTGTTAGGTTAGTGCTCCTTTTGTAATTTACTTTATCTGCCAAATTCTTTAGATCTCTTTCCATAACCAATTGGAACTTATCCATAGCTTCCTCTCTCATATTTTTTGGACAAAATTGTGGAGTACTGTGGGCTATTTTTTTATCCGTTGCCAAATTCTGTACACTTTCTTCCTCATCACTACTGTCATAAAGATTCTCCAGGGTCATCAGCGATTGCTGTTCCTTAAACATTAGATGTGTATACTCATTATCTAAAACTGGGTCTAACTGGTGGTCCTGCTTATTTTCATGGTCTACTTTATTTTTATTTAATTCAAAAAAAACGTTTAACTGTAATCAATCTTACGAAACGATTAATATCTAACATGGCATCAAAGACTTTGAAATGCTTGGTCGGGGTAAAGTTCAGACCTTTTTTGAGCACATTAATTTGTTGTTCTGATAATATCTGTGGAGTAAGTATAATAACATCAAATTCTTCCTCATTATTAGTCCCATGCTTTACGCTTTCTTCTTTGTCACTCCTCTCTGTTTTTTTATTACTGTGTTTCCTTCCACCTCTTCTATTTGTTGGTGTTGATGTTGAATTTTTGTTGGTACTGTCCTGTATCCTACTTCTTGTAATATGTCCTTCAACTGACGAGCATTCAGAGTCAGAAGTTCCCGTAAGAGCATAATCCAAGTCTGCAAAGCTGACTTCTTTTTTATTTCTCCTATTTCTGCCATACTTCCGCAGAATTGATCTTGGTTTTCTTTCCTGTTTCCAAGCATATATTTCTTTTTTCTCATAATCATTATGGTCCCTCTGATATTTAGATCTTTTAATATCCATGATAGTAGTTTCCATTTTTGCCAAATTTCTTTTGATTCTTTCTCTTATTTTTTCTATGTGCTCGTTATCCTCAAATTCTTGTAGTTTTTCTGTTATATCATCTATGTTTTTCTGTGTTTCTTGTAACTTTTGTGTCTCAAAATCAATGATCAGCTGTATTAATTTAAAGGAGCAATCGGATAATGCTTGATTCCAGTTATTTAAAAATTCCTCTGTATATGCAAAAGAAGGAGTTTTCTTTAGGCGTAGTCCTCTGGGTATAATTCCCTTTTCCGCATACATTTTCAATGAATTCCTGACCCACCATAGTTTCAGCTCATGGATTTGGGCTTTCTCTAGGTCATTCAGTAACACATTCATTACCCCTTTATTTTCAGGTGGTTTCATGTGTTCTCCGAATACCTGTGCCAATTTGGCCTCTCTTGCCTCTCTATCCATTATAGCTGGTTGGAATCAGGAAAATGATAACAGCTGGTAAAGAAAGTTTGTCCCTCGTACCCACCTCTGTAGTGTATATATGAGACCGTATGAATGGGCTGCAGAAAACTAGCATAAAAGCTTAATTTTCAGTTCGTGTGGTGGGGGCTCAACCACCTGGGCTGGCATGCCCAAACTACAAATAATAAAAAGAAAAAGGTGCAAGCTCACCACCTCGGACCACACTTGTATTCAATGTGAACTTCAGCTCCTCCCGTCACTCGTCACCGCACGGTATCCCGGCCTCCAGCCACGGCCTACCAACCTAATGCCGTAAACTTGAGCTTCACCCATTCGGTGGAAAAACAAAATATCGCTTTTCTTGATATATGGGTAAAGGGAGATGCAACAGGGAAAAGTATACACTACTCTCTATAGGAAACCCACCAGTGAAAAAATACTATATTGAGGGCTAATAGTTGCCACCCAAAACATACTATCAAAGCTATACCCAAGGGGGAATACTATCGGGCTCGTAGGGCATGTACTCAGGAACAAGATTATGAGAAAGAAACTATAAGAATAGATCAAAGGCTCCTACAAAGAGGGTACACTAGACAGCAGTTGCAGGAAGCAAGAAAAGTAATGCAAAATAAAACCCAAATGGATTTACTAAAATCATCAAAGAGAAAGAAAACCAACATAAATGTAGGTAAAGTAATTTGCACCATGAAGTACAGTGAAGAATTTAACCAAATAAAAAAGATCTTTTATAACAACATTCATATATTGAGACAGGATCCTATAACTGCAAAAATTATTGATGCTGGAGTAGGAATAGTGGCTAAAAGAAATTACACCATAGGTTCACAGATATCACCAAGCCATTTCTCTAGTGTGATACCTACTAACACATGGCTTACCCTAAAGGGTTTTTTTTCCGTGTGGAAACAAAAGATGTAATGTATGCAAATACACACAGAAAAGGAATACGTTCAAAGGAATGGGTTTGAATAAAAAAGAACATAGAATTGAGGATTTTATCAATTGTGATACAAATTTTCTGATCTACATAATTGAATGTACTCAGTGTCTGGAACAATATGTAGGCAGTACAACACGAAAATTCAAAAAAAACGCATATCGGAACATTTGGCACATATTAGACATAATTTACCATCACGTTCAGGAGCAGCAAGACATTTCATTGAGAAGCATGAGAGCTCCATAGATAGGTTTAAATGTTATGGTATAGAAAAGGTGGCACCATACCTAGATGGAAGCAATCAGGAACATAATCTAAGGTTACGAGAGGCTTCATGGATATATGAGTTGGAGACGCGTGCTCCACAAGGCATGAATAGCCGTAATGACCTGCACTGTGAAATTAGAATAGCCTACAATCAATCAGCCATAACTATATAACATCTAAGTAGCAATGATGTGTAGCATAAGTCCCCATTGCTTAAAGAAAAAGGAGTCGTTAGTTTAATATTTCTATTCTAACATTGTTACAATTAAAGCATGAGGCTGAAAAGCCATACAGATTATGGAAATATAGGTTCCTGCATGATGAAACCAGAATAGCCACAATGAAGCAGCCGTAACTATATAACATTAAAGTAGCAATAGCATGTAGCATAAGTTCCCATTGCTTAAAGAAAAGGAGTTTTGAGTCTAATATCTTTAGCCTAATATCGTTACAATTTAATGTCCGCCATAAAGTTAAATACCTTAGATAGATGCAGCTGGTAAAAAGATACACTGTTCTAAGACGGGACTGAGAGGAAGTGATGTCACTTTTAGCTCGGCCCCTTTTTACTATTTAAGTAAGTTAGTATGTTATGAGAGTGTACCGTGAACAAGGGCGTTTTTTAGCGCCCGAAACGCGTCAGTTGCCTGTACCCTGTCTGTACCCCCCCTGTGTTGTGATGACCGAATAAACATCGTTTTACTTGCACTTACCGCTGGATCCATAAAATTTTCAGAAAGATTTTTCAGCATCTGTTCCAGGACATGAAGCAGTGGAATGACGTTATTCATCCCGTAGTCCTGGCGACTGACAAAAAACGTGGCCTCCTCGAATGGCCTCAACAAACGGCAGGTGTCACGCATGAGCTGCCACTGGCTGACATCAAAGTTACACAGGGGAGTACTCCTGTCCGCCTGGATCATCAAAAAATCGTTAATGGCCTTTCTCTGTTGATACAGTCGGTCCAACATGTGCAGGCTGGAATTCCAACGGGTGAAAACATTGCATATCAGAGTGTGTTGGGGGAGACCGTTCTGCCGTTGCAACTCGAGGAGGGTGTTCCTGGTGTTGTAGGAATGGATGAAGTGCATGCACAGTTTTCTGGCCATTTTCAGAATCTTCTGAAGATCGGTGGAAGACTTCAGGAACCTTTTCACAACCAGATTGAGCACATGCGCCATGCAGGGCGCATGGACCATCCCTCCTCGGTGCAGCGCAGACACCATGTTCCTCCCATTGTCCGTCACCATGGTTCCGATTTGCAGAAAGCCACACATCGATTTCTTGCTGCATGACGCGGAGCAGTTCGTCCCCTGTGTGACTTTGTTCGCCGAGGCAAGCCAGGTGTAGAACTGCGTTACACCACTGTGCCCTACACATGTGGTATGATGGAGCAGTACTTGTGGAGGCTGAGATGGTGGTGGTGGTGGAGGAGGAGGAGGCGACATTGGCGCAGGAGCCGCAGTTTGACAATGTGGAGGAGAAAGCGCCGTCTCCAGTCCAAGTTGTTGGTGTGCCTGGGCAGGAAGCACATTCACCCAGTGGGCCGTAAGGACATGTACTGGCCCTGACCGTAGTTACAGCTCTAGATGTCCGCACTGCCGTGCACCTTGGAACAAACCGATAAGCTCAAGGACTGGCCCCTCTTCTGTTCTACATATTTATGAAGTTCTGGTACTGCCTTTTGGAAAAGAAATTACGGCTTGGAACTCTCCATCTTGGCTCGGCACAAGCCATTAGTTCTCTGAACGGTGCAGAGTCCATCATTTGGAAAGGGAGGGACTGCAGTACCAACAACTTGGACAGGAGCACGTCAGCTGCTGCACCTTAGATGGTTGGACGCATACTGTTGTCACTTTGCAATCGCCTCTGCTGAACGACTGCTGGCGCCATGAGTAGCGAGGGGCAGGAGCATCTGGACCGGGAGATGTGTCAAAGAGAAAAAAGCTCCTTTTTTGCCCGAGGTGGTGGCCTTGACTTTGGGTGCAATGGCCCTGTGTGGCCCCTGGGGGCTGCTGCTGCTGGTTTTCTGCCCGGGGCGGATGGGCCACCCCTTTTGAGGCCCCCACGTTTCTCCCCGGCCCCATGGTGCCCCTGTTGTGTTTTACGCAAAGGGGCCCTTTTCCCAAAAAGTTAACCCGCGGCCAAGCTTCACTTTCTGCCTACGATTCTACTTAAAACCCAAATTCGGGTCCCCGGTGTCTTAGCAAAGGGGCTCCACACCGCCGAGTATGGGTTTTACCAAAAAAACGCCCGCACTGAGTGACTACTACCGCCACTGCCCCCGCTGAGCCCCGTCCGCTTTCTTTTCCCGGCCCAAACGAAGCGGGTTTTTTTTCCCCCTGGCCCCTTGGCTCCCGACCTCACAATGCTGCTACCCCTGGCTGACTCTCTGGCCACACAACCCACTTGCGGCTGCGCCGCTGCCTGACGCGAACTGGCCCCGCTTCTCCTGAACGATGATGAAGCCCTTGCCTCACCTGCTCCCAAGTGCGTCACTACATCATCAGCTATTTGTGTTTCATCATCACTGCCGTCCCTCATCACGGTCTTGGATGCAGAGGCTGACCCCTCAGCAACAGACCTCCCATGCCACTCTCAACATCTATAACTTTGCCGCCTACTACTGCAAGAACAGGAATATTGGCCACATTTCTCACACGCCAAGTTGCTGCTGACTGCCCTCCTCAATTGTTCAACCTCGCTATATAGTGGCGCTGACCCAGACCACATAGTAGATCTCTGGCTGAGGGAACACGGATGGGACAGAGGCGGTTGAGGACAGGTAGCCGCGACCGCTTCCCGGGCCGTGGCCAACAAGGGTTTGAGTCTGACGTCCCAACGACTCTTGCGGGGTTGCAGATGGCATCTGGTGGAAGTGTATGACCTGAGTCAACCAAGTCCCAGGACCTTGGGTGCTAGTCATCACATGGCCGCTAGATGACGCGGCAAGTTGTGGCCATCATTCCCCCCCCCCCCCAAAACCGAGTGACCCAGCTGCGCGTCCCCTTGCTCTGCTGGACCTGGGCCTGCGACAGGTATGTTTGTGGCTCTGCCCACTCGCAGGAAAGCCCTGCCAGCCCCCCCTCTCTTCTGACATACTGTTTGTTCTAAAATGTACAGACACTGATTGATGAAGATATCTGTATATGATAAATACACAACCTTATTTGAATCCAAATAAACCCCTAAGCTAAGAAGCTTGGGTAACCCTTGGATATAAATTGTGCCCCAGCAAATGGGCAGGGAAAAATTGACCTGTATGTGCCGTTTAAAAAACTCTGTGTATTTTACTGAATATAAAAGCACAAACAGGCTTAATTAACCTTCGATATGAATTATGCTACAGGAATTTCTTCTGATGGGGTGAAAAACAAAGTTTCTTATACTGAGTACAAATTGCGCAAAAGAATTGAGCAACCAAAACTACTAGCTTTGTTAGCGTGTTAACAATGCTGTGTTTTTACGCTACACAATCAAGAGGAAAACCTTGTAATTAACCTTCACTTGTATTTAATGCTACAGGAAAATTTATTTTTTGCGGTGAAAAAGACGGTTTATTTTATCACCACAACAGCAGAACAACGCGTAATTAACCCCTGATGTAAATTGTGCAAAAGAATTGACAACCAAAAACTACGAGCTTGTAGCGTGTAAAATGGCTTTTTTTACGCTACAACAACAAGAGAAAACTTTGTAATTAACCTTCGCTTGTGAATTAATGCTACAACGGAAAAATTATTTTTTGCGTGAAAAAGACGTTTATTTTAGTCACCACAACAGCAGAACAACACTGTAATTAACCCCTGATGTAAATTGCACAAAAGAATTGAGCAACCAAAAACTACGAGCTTTGTAGCGTACAATGGCTGTTTTTTACGCTACACAACAAGAGGAAAAACTTGTAATAAAATCCCCCCTTCGCTTGAAGTATGCTACAAGGAAAAATTTATTTTTGCGGGAAAAAGAACGTTATTTTAGTCACTCACAACAGCAGAACAACGCTTAATTACCCCTAGAATGTAAATTGCGCGAAAATAATTGAGCAACCAAAAACTACGAGCTTTGAAGCATGTTTCAAATGGCGGTTTTTTTACCCTTTCACAACAAGAGGAAAACTTGTAAATTTAAACCCTTTGCTTTTTTGAATTTTTGCAAAAGGAAAAATTTTTTTTTTGGGAGAAAAAACCTTTTTTTTTAGCCCCCACCCGCAGAACCCAAAGCTTTTAAATTTCCCCCCGGTGTAAATTGCCAAAAAATTGAGCAAAACCCAAAAATTTCGGGGTTTTTAAACGGGTTTAAAAGGCCCTGTTTTTTTACGCCAAAACAACAAGAGGGAAAAATTTTAATTAAAACCCTTTGCTTTTAAAAAATGCAACCCGAAAAAGTTTTTGCGGGGTAAAATTTTTTAATTTACCACAACAGCAAACAAGCTTAAATTTAACCCCCGGATGTAAATTTTCCCCAAAAGAAATTTAGGGGGGGCCCCAAAAAAAAGAAAATGGTTTTTTTGAAATTTTAAAAAGCTTTTCCTTTTTAAATAAAAAAACAGGAACAGGGTTAGGTCACCCCTTGATAAATTTAATTTTCTTGGGGAGCAGAAAAAATAAAATTTTATAAAGAGCGAAATGGACACACCTGGACTTCAGTTTCCAATTTTCCCCACAAAAACAAAAAAGAAAAATTTAAAGAAACAGTCTCTAGACCCAAACTGAGGGCACCCCCCAAAAATCGCTGAAAAAAAATGATTCTTTAGAAAACAAATCCTAACAGCCCGGCAGCACCTTTTCCCCAATTTTATACGTGAGAAGCGGGATGACTCCCAGCGTTGGCCCGGGCTTATAAAGTGCGGTGACCTTTACAGAATCCCGCCGGTTTTTGGGTTGGGGTTTATCCTGAATGTCATGCAAGTATGCCCTTCTTCCTCCCCGAGTTTTTTTGCCCATGTAACCCCCATGTGCTCGCAGAATTTTTTCCCAAACAAAAGCACACTTCGTTCACCGAAAATACCCCAAAGGTTCGACTTCGTTTTTGGGTCCCAAATTTTTCCTGAAATTTAAAACGAATTCCACTGCGTTAGGGAAACAATTCGCCCACTCTTAAACAACTGCCCCCAAAAATTTACACTGGAAACACTTTTTCCAAATTTCCCTTTCCCCTTCTCCTTTACTTCCTTTCCCCCGTCCCTGGTGCAAACGGGCTGATTTGGGAAAAGGGAAAACCGGGTGGATCCACCCCTACACTTCTTTTTAATTGACGAAAAAAACAAGCAAAATTATCTATGTGTACTGACATGTGGTTTCCCCCATATGGTTTATCAAACAATGCAAAAAATTTCAGAAAAACACCCGTGTTACTTTTTAAAATTGTGGGAATTTATTTGGGCCCCAAAAATGTTTTCATTTTGCATGCACAAATTGGACCTTTCCCCAAGTTTTTTAAATGAAAACTCCCCAAAAGGGGTTTTTTTCAAAAAACCCCGATTCCCCTGGTCACAGGCATTTTTTCACCAAATCTTTTCCCCCAGGGTGTGGGGGGTTTTAAAAAAGTGATTAGAATTTTTTTACTTTAAGCCTTACTCTGAAAAGTACAGGGTTTGTTAAACTCTAAAAACAATTTTAGAATAAATCCTTCTTCTTAGTGTCCCCAGCCCTTAATAAATTTTTGGGTTTCTGGGAGCTAAAAACTTTTTTAAAATTTTAATTTGTTCACTCAGGCTTGTTTCCCTCCCTGAGGTGATGGCACTTCCTGCTCTCAGCTAATCAAATAACAGACAACTGGTATGGTATTACCCGGTAAACCCCCTAGAAAATTTGGGTGCATTGAAAAGCTGCTTTAAAAAGTCCTATCCAAAGACAAAAATAACATCTATTGGCCCAAAAATATATAGAAAAAAAATTTCTTTTAAAATTTTCCCCCATGTTTTTAAAAACCCAATCTTCATAATGAGAAAAAAAACTTTAGGGTGTAAAATAAAGAAATGGGAAAAAAAAAATTTTCCCTATTCGGATTGGAACCAGAATTCATGGGCAAAACCCCGTATGTTTAAAGGATAAAAAAAATATAGTCCCCAAAGTTTTCTTTAACCCCTTTTTGGGTATTTTTAGCTTGTGTTTTTTGGGGGAATTTTTCCCGTTTTTAGGGGCCCCGATTAGTGGAAACGAACCCCTTTTAAAAAGTTTTAATTCGAGTTTAAACTTTTCGATTTCTTGAAAATCGAAAAAAAACCCCCCCCAAAAAATTTTTCTTTTGTTCGAGTAAATGTGCAAGTTCACCATGGCATTCAACACGCCATTTTAATAGTTTTCCGCACCTTTCTGCACTTTTGACGGGAAACCAAAACAGGCCCAAACACAAATCGTTTAAAAACAAATCGCTGAGGTGTAAAGGGCTCTCCCTTGGCTGGGTAAAAATTTACATGACAAGTTTTATATAAATTTCCTGTTAAATTTTGTTTTGAAAGCCCCTTTCAGCTCACTCTCTTATTGTACAGGGCTTTTTCTCTGGGCTGCTTTTCTTAAAAAGCAAGCCCCAAGGGTGGGGTTTATTACAAAATTTTTTGGAGTTTTTATATTGCAAAACTTCATCTTTCCCACGCCCAGAAAAAATGTTATTTTTGGAAAAATTTTTTAGGCACAAAATGCCTAACTCTCATTTTTACATGGATAAATTTATTAAAAAGATGGCTTGGAAGTTTCTAAAACAAACTAAATGCCCAAAAGTTCTGTTTTTGCAGTATTGGGGGTTCAGTAATTGTATAACACACCGTCTCCAATTCTTCTATACAAAGAAATATATTTTAAACAGTGGTTGGTTGGTGAAAATTATTTTGTGGAGAAAATTTCATTTTTGCCGGTTTTGGGGTTTAGATATCTTTCAAATATACTGTGTGTTATTGTCATACAGATATATATCCAGGAAATAGAGTTCTCTCTGTAGATAAGCCAAAAAGTGTAATTTTGTCAGATTTTAAGTCCACACAACACTGAAATATACAAGTGTGTTATTGAGATCCACATAAATATACACTTCTATCTTTTTTATTACATAAATCTTGTGCCACACACAGAGCTATAATATTTGGCTTTTGAACATGGTGAGAACTAGAGGTGGTAAGCGAGCAACAAGGGGCATAGGAAGTTGAGATACAGGTATGAGACAAGGCACTCCTTCCACTGCTCTGGACAACACACAAGCGAGCACATCGTCAGTCGCAGGACCGTCAGGCCTGTCATCTCTTGCTCAGTTCCCTGTGCGTGTCATTACTGAACAGTATCGCCAATCTGTTCTTCAGTGGTTAACACACCCTGCATCCTGCGGTTTTACCTCCTCTTCCTCTCAGTCACGGCCAAAAACATCATCATCATCATCATCATCAGTCCAACCTGAAGCAAACACGGGCCGAATGTTACAACCTAATAAACAGACTATTGCAAATAATCCATATTCTGAAGAGCTCTTTGATCACACAATGCGATTGGGGTCAAAAAAGCTTTTAAAAAAGATAAAGGGAGGCCAAAAGAGGTTTATTTTGTTCTGCTTGATCCCTTAATCGCTGTGCCCTCAGAGGAGGAAAAAGGAAGCTGGTCTTGGCAAAAAAATATTAGCAGTCAGAAATGCCCCCCCCCTGAAAAGTGCCTGTGGCTTCTACCCCGCGCTGAGGTGTGCTTTTCGGGAAAAGAGGAAGTCATTTGAAAAGGGATGATGATACTGTAGATCCAAAAAGGGTTTTTTTGGGAACTGAAGTGGCAAGTGCAACCAATTATTTGGAGTAGAAGAATAAATGGGTAGTGTCAGTGGGGGTTCCCCGGGCCCTCAGAAAGGGGGTTTGGGGGGGGTCCCCCCAAGGGCCCGTTTGCCCATTACTCCCCCCAGCTGTAAGGTAAAGGTGGGGCAGTGGGAACACCCGGGTACTATTTTTTGTAGTGCAGAGCCCCAGGCCCTGTGAAGCCGGGGGTTTTTTTTGGGGATCAAGGCTCAGATTCACAGAATAAAAGTTATATCCCGGATTTGCCGGAAAAAAAAAAAAATTGAAAAAATAAAAAGTAAAAGGGAAAGAATGAAAAGATTTTTAAGACCAAAAGGGCATAAACAGGAAACATGTAGGGGAAAAGATAAATTTGTGTGGAATAGTCGCTTTTTCTGGGAAAAAAAGGTCACAAGGCCCTGGGCTTCCAACCCCCATGACATCTTTCCCTCCTTCCCCCCCGCCCCTTCCAAGCCCATGTGGTCCTCTGTCCCGATGTGCCGGGAGCAGCATGAGAAAGCACCATCCCCAATTTCCCAGATACTGTCACCCAAAAATTACACCAACACCAAAACATTTTAAAACCCTTCCCCTTCCACCGTGTGATCTGCACCCCCCCCTACAGCAGGGGGCCCAAAATCCACCCTTTTCGGGAACCAGGTCTGGGAGCAAAAAAAAAATTTTTTTAACCCCAACCACCCCAAACCCAAATTCCTGTGTCAGCTTTGCCAGGTTGGTGGTTTGGGAAAACTGTTGCCTTTCCCCCTTTTGTTGGACACGGGATGGGTTTCCCAAAAACCCCGGTTAAAATTTGGGATTTTGCATCCCCCCAAATCAGATGCCAAAGCGGAAAATTTCTTTCCCAGAAAAGTTTGCCCCTTTCCCCCGGGCCCGCCACTTGCAAAAAAAGACCCTCCACCACGTTGGCTGCATCTGGTCCACCAAAGTCCATCTCACTACAGAAATTTGGACTAGTAAGCCCCGGGGCAAGGGCAAAAAAAATTCAAATGACTCTCACTTTGGGGGAGTTTGGTGGATGAAAGTGCCCCCGGGGGATGGGTATCTGCCCACAGTCTTCAACACTGCTGCGGGTGTGCAGGGTTCAGATCCCCAAAACCCCGAAAAAGGGAGCAAACACGTCCAGAGAAACCAGGCCCCTTCTCAAATTTATTTTTCTGGGAGGCCATAAACTTCAAAGGTTTAAAAGCCCGTGGGTGGTTGCGTACTCAGACCAACCAGTGGTGGGGGCTAAGAACCTTTGGCCCCCAAGCAAAAGGGGTTTTGTGACCAAAGGGGGGAAAAATTTCCCCTTTCTGCCGTTAAGATTTGTTTGCTTATGCACATTCCTTTTTTTTTTTGGGACATGTCATTTAAAACCCGGTTTTTCCCTTTAACCCAAACTGATTGTGATTGACAAATGTGTTGAGCGATTTCGTTGGCCAACGCTTTGGTTGATGGGTCGATAGGGCGACCAAACATCGTTTAAAATAGTAGTAAATTTGGGCGATGGTTTTTTTAAAGATCGATGACCATTAAAAGTCTTTTGGGGAGCAAAAAACACCTTCCCTTCTTTCACCCAAAAAAGTGCTGGAGAAGTGGAATTAAACTCACAACAGTCAAATGGATATTTGTACAAAACTTAAGGGCAACAAAAATTTAAAGGGTTTTAAAAAACCACAGGAAAAAAAAAAAACAAACCCTTCACCCATCCCCTTTTTTGGGACCCCAGCATGAGCCCCCCAAAACCGGGAAAAACCACAAATAAAAAAGTGCCCGAAAAGGCCCGTATGATTTTTAACCCTATTTTACTTTAACTGGACATTGAATATCCCTGTCCTGGAATGCAGTGACCCCAAAAAACCCTGCTTACAACCCAGTTTAAAAAAATTTCCGGGAAAAAAAGGGGAGTCTTTAAAACCCCCATTTTAGTTTCATGGACATTGATATACTGTCTGGGCCACAGCATGAGCCCCAACCTGATGCCCCCCACTTTTAAAAAAGTCCCGGAAAAAGGAGTCTTTCAACCACCATTTTATTTTCATGGACTGGGACATCCCTGCCCTGGGCCACCATGAGCCCCAAACCTGCATGACCCAGTTTAAAAAAAGTGCCGGAAAAAGGAGTCTTTAACCCCCATTTTATTTTTCACTGGACATTGACTATCCTGTCCTGGGCCCAGCAGGGCCCCCAAAAACCGGACGCCCCCAGAAAAAAAGTCCCGGAAAAAAAAGTCTTTCAACCCCCATTTTAGTTTCATGGACATTGATATCCCTGTCCGGGGCCCACGCAGGGCCCCCAAAAACCTGCTTGACCCCGTTTAAAAAGTGGGGAAAAAAAGGAGTTTTTAACCCACCTTTTTTAGTTTCAGGGAAATATATGTCCTTGTCCTGGGTAGCGCTTCCCCCTCGTATGGTGCGGCCAATGAGCTTCATTGGAAATATGGTGGTTAACGCCCCTGTTACACCAGGTGCCCTTTTTTGGCATTCTTTTTTCATTTTATCAACGTGTGGAGGAAATTGTCTTGTACTTTGTTCTCTGTCCGTGCTCCCAAAACTCCTGTCCTCTGAATAACTACATTGGTCAAATTTTCCTGTACCCCCCTTGTACAATTCAGAGGAATTTTTTTCCCGCAATTTTGTAATGCAAGTTTTTAGTAGTTTAATTCTAGAAAACAATTTTTAAAATAGGTGGAATCCCACCATGTCTTTGTTCCTTTTTTTTAAATTTTATTAAAGGGTTTTTCTCAATCAGGGGTTTATAGCTATGTTAAAGATTTGCAAAAAAAAAGTCATTTTGCAATATGTGTCCATTAAAAATGTCCAAACCCATTCCTGTTTTGACAGCACCTCACCCCTTTAGCACCTTGACAATTGTGAAGAACAAATGTCTGTTGAAACAAAAATTTTTTTTTTAATAGAACCTGTAGTATAGCTGCATGTCACGCAAAAGCCCCCAAAAAACAAAAAATGACCAAAAGAGTACTTTTGACAATTGTGAGAACAAATGTCTGTTAGAAACAAATTTTTTTAATAATAGGACCTGTAGTATAGCGCATGTCACAGCAAAATGCCCCAAAAATTCAAAAATGGACCCCCTTTAGCCATTTTGACAATTGTGAAGAACAAATGTCTGTTAGAAAACTTAGAAACCAATTTCTGTTCCAAAGGACAAAAGATTTAGTGTTTCACAGAACATGACCCAAAAAAAAAAAAAATATGACTTCAAGTCACTTCGTACTGCGTAATGGCATTGCGTGCTGCCACCCCAACGTGGAGCATGTGGAGGGTTGGAATTCCAGGTGTTGCCACGTAACAATGAGAGGTTTACGGGGTGGCCGAGCTGACGCTGCAAAGCAGCCAGGCGGGGCGAAGAGGGTGGGGAAAGGGGAAGTACGAAATTAGACTTCGAGCCATCCTCAAAGGGCAAAGGGC
>JAODAL010055423.1:0-23970 GCA_025379985.1 Phyllomedusa bahiana
GTTGCAAACTATAGGGGTTTCCCGTGAAAATCACCCCGCACGGGTCCAGACTAATTTCATTGGTGCTGTGTTTTTCCCACAAGGGTTTATTTTTAAAAAACCCCACTTTTGTGCACTGAGGTCAGGACGGGGGGTTTAGGGGTCTTTGTTCTAAATTTCCCCGACGCAAGCAGAGGGTAATTTAAAATGGGCGGGGTGGAAACAAAGAAGTTCTTCATTTCCCCGGTGACAGTGACGTTATGATCACCTCAATCCCAAGGGAGGGCAACTGAAAAACTCGAAATTTCCGCCGGGGTTTTACCTTTTCCCGAGGGCAGTTTTTTTTCCTCTGATTTTGGGCAGTTTTAATCCCTTCCAAAATTTGGGTTTAAACCGCCCGGGGGCTGGGGTCAACAGGGGAGCGTAAGGGGGAAACCCCGATAAAGAACCAAAGTGACTACAAAATCCCCACCGTACCCCCACGTAAACAAGAGCACGGGGTCTTTGCCTATTCAAAGGGGCGGGGGGGGAAAACGAAAAACCGCAACAAATTCCAAATTTTTTAAAACCCGGGCAAAGAAACAAAAACCCAAAAACTGTCTGTGTTGCCCATAGCAACATAGAAGACAGACTGTGGCCTAATGCTGCCCATAGCAAAACCCTTTAGGCTGCAGCTTTATTTTTTTTACCCCTGGCTCTGATTGGGCCTTAAAGGGGGTTTATTTTTTTGTTTTTTCTGTTTGGGGCGGATGGGCCTGATTTGTCGTATGGCTCTGATTGGTCCTATTGGGGTCTGATTGGGCGCTTTGGGGGTTGATTGGGCGCTAAAACTCTGATTTGTTTCTATGGGCTCCCGATTGGGCGCTTGAGCTCGTTTTTTTTTCTAAAGTCTCTATTGGTTGCTAAAGTTCTTTTTTGGTTTTTTATGGGATCTGATTGGTTACTATGGGGTCTGATTGGTTTTTTATGGGCCCTGATTTTGGGTTCTATGGCAACAAGGACAGTCTTTTGTTGATTGTTTTGAAAATTTAGGCCTAAAGCTGTCTTTGTTGCCCATCGCAACCAAACAGAAACCCATAGCAAACCCAAACAAAAGGCCCCCGCAAAACCCAAACAGGCTTTATTGCAAACCCGAGCTCATAGCGAACCCCAAACAGAGCACAATTCCAAACCCCAGAGCCTTTGCAAAAACAGAGCCCATAACAATCAAAAAAGGCCTAGAACCAACCCCCGGGGAAAAAACCCATAGCAACCAACCCCGAGGGCCCCTTGCAACCAACCGGCTCATAGCAACCAAATAAGCTCCCTAGCAACCAATAGGTTTATTTAAAACCCAAACAGAGCTCCCTCCCAACCAATCAGAGCTCATAACAACCAATGAGAGCAAAAACGACCAATCAAGCCCAAACAACCAATCAGAGCTCATAGCAACCAAAAACCCCCGCCCCTTTGCAACCCCAAATAGAAAATCATACAACCAAATCAGAGTCATAGCAACCCCCAGAGCCCATACAACCAATTTAGAGCCATAGCAAACCCAAATAGAGCCCATAACCAAGCTCTAAACAACCAAATTTGAGCATAATTCAACCATTTTGAGCCATATACCAAACAGGGGGCCAAAACAAACCCAAACAGAGCTCAAGTAACCAATCAGAGCTCTAAAACAAAAAAAAAAAAAATTTAAAAGCCAATTTGTGTCCAATTTAGAGTTCATAGCAACCCCAAAAAGAGCTATTTGTAACCTTTAGAGCACAGAGCAAACCCAAACAAAGCCCCAAAAAACCAAAACAGGCTCATACCAACCAAAAAAGCCCCATTTAAAAATCAAACAGAGCTCATAGCGACCAACCCGACCCCTTAAACAAAACCCAAACCCGAGCCATAGCAAACCCAACCCCAAACTCATAGCAACCAACTAACTTAAAAGCAACCAACTAGAGTATAGCAACCAACTAGCGCCCATACAACCCGGGTCCCTAAACAACCAAATTTTTGCATTTAATTTTAACCAATTTAGGCATAAATTTTAAAACCCAAACAAGCCTTTAGTGCCAATCAGAGGCCATAGCAACCCCAAACAGAGCTCATAGCAAACCCAAATTTTTAAACCAATTGGGTTCCCCCAAACAAGTTCCCTGCAACCAAAAAAAGAGTCAATTTCCAACCAATCAAGTCATAACCAACCAAACAAAAGCTAATAAAGGACAATCAGAAACCCAAAACAACCAACAGAGCTCTTAGCAACCCAAAAGGGGCCCATAGCATCCAACTAGAGCTCATAGCAACCAATCAGAGCTCATAGCAACCAACCAGAGCCCATAGCAACCAATCAGAGCTCATAGCAACCAACTAGAGCCCATACAACCAGAGCTCATAGCAACCAATTAGAGCATAAAAATTTAAAACCCAAAAAGCCTATATGACCAATCCCGGGCCATAAACAACCAATCAGAGCCCCATAGTAAAAAGAGCTCATAGCAACCAATTGAGCCCAAAAATGTCCAATCAGAGTTTTTGCAACCCAAACAGAGCTCATAGTAAACCAATCAGAACACAGAGCAACCCAAACAGAGGGCCCCTAGTAAAACCAATCAGGGGCTTTTTTACCAACCAATCAGAGCTCATAACAATCAACAAGCTCATTGCGACCAAACCAGAGCCCATAGCAACCAACCAGAGCCCATAGCAACCAACCAAAACTCATAGCAACCAAAAATAAGCTCATAGCAAAAACCCAAATAAAAGCTCATAGCAACCCCAAATAGCGCCCATACAAAACCCGAGGGTCATAGCAACCAATTGAGCAAAATTCAACCAAAACAGAGCATTTAAATTTCCCAAACCCAAACAGAGCCTATAGTGCCAATTTAAGGCCCCTAAACAACCAATCAAGCTCATTGCAACCAAAAGAGGGCCCAAACGGGGTTTCCCAAACAGAGTTTATAGCAAAAAAAACGAGGGTCATACCAACCAATCAGAGCTCAAAAAAAACCAATCCCAAATAATTTTAAAAAAACCCAATTTAAGCCAAAAAAAAACAAACAGAGCTCATAGCAACCAACCCGAGCCCCTAGGGAAAACCCAAGGGTCTTTGCAAACCCAAACAGAGCTCCCTTGCAAAACCCAAACCGAGCCCAAGCAACCAAACAGAGGATAAAAACCAACTAGAGCCCTTTCAACCAGAGCTCATGCACCAATTAGAGATAATTCAACCAATCAGAGCCTTTTAGTGACCAATCAAAGGGCCCAAACAACCAATCAAACCCCATATAACCAGAGTCATAGCAACCAATTAGACCAATCGTCTCCCAAACAGAGTTCTTTGCAACCAAAAAGAGCTATAGTAACCAAACAGGCTCATACCAAAACCCAAACAGAGCTCATAACAAACCAGAGCTAATAAGACCCATCAAGCCCAAAACAAAAAACAGAGCCCATAGAACCAACCAGAGGGCCCCTAAACAACCCCAAACAAGCTCTTTGCAACCAAAATAAAACTCATAGGAAAAAAAAACAGAACTCAACAAACCCAAACCAAAAGCCCATAGAAACCCAAACATGCCATAGCAAACCCAAACCCAAACCCCAAACCAAAACCCAAACAAGGGTTCCCTAGCAAAACCCAAACAGGCCCATAGCAACCCAATTTAAACCCATAGTGACCAATCAGGGCTCAGCCTTATTTTTTTCAGAGCAGTGTAAGAAATTAAAGCTTGTTTGTGATTGGTCGCTATGGGGTCTTGGGGTTAAAAATGGGGCCCATTGGGGGCTATGGACTCTTATTGTTTGCTATGGGGGCCCGATTGGGTTTCTGTGGGGCTCTGATTGGTTGTTATGGGTCTGGTTACTATGAGCTCTGATTGGGGGGGCGCTTTTGGGCAACAAAAAACCCCTTTTTCTGTCAGACGTTTTGAATGGGCCCAGTTTTGTTTTGTTTTCAGTGCTTTTTTTATTATTTAGTGATTAAGCAGGAAATGTCTGTAGTACTCAATATACAGAGAAGATAATAGCGGGGGATTGCGGTGCTTTCAGGCGGTGGCGCCGGCGCTCTGGCGTCGCCTCAGGGAGGGAACGCGCTGTATTTATTAAGGTTATTTTATTTTCCATTATAATTTCTGAGAATTTCAATTTGCTTATAATAAAGTACAAGCGGGGCCCCCCCTGCGGCCGGAGCCCTCCCCGTGTGCGGCTCTGGCATCGTTGTGGAGATGGCGCTGATTGTGTGCGGCTCGGTTTCATCCCTTGTATCGTATCTGCGCTGAGCAGCGGGCCGACCTCCCCGCCACACACGGGGGCCACGAACGGGAATTCAATTTACTGAAATTTTTCCCTCCCGCTTTTTCTACAGCCATTTTTTCCGTGTGAGAAGGGGGGCCGGGGGGGAACGCACACGGTGGCTGCGTATGGTGTGATATATAAAAATAAACCTAATTTGAGGAGATACCCCGCCGTTATTACACCCTTACCCCTGATCGCAGAACATTGCTCCTCCACCTCCGAACATGTGATATATCCTGCCGATTATTACATGTTCCTCCCTAAGATCGGCAGGACATCGTCCTTACCTCCTGAAATACATAGTGATAATCCCGCAGTTTTTTTCACACTGTCCCCTTTTACAGATCGCAGAACATCGCCCTTACTCCTGAAGATAATATGATATATCCCCGAGATTATAACACACGACCTCTCTAAGGTTTTGCCCAAACATCGCCCACCTCCTGACGATAAAAAATGATTATCCCGCGCATTTTACACCGTTACCTCCATACAGATCTGCAAACATCGCTCCTCTACCTCGACGATACATAGTGATATATCCTGCAGATTATTACACCACTGAACCTCTACATAAGGTGGCAGCGAACATTGCTCGCTTTATAACCTCCTTAGCAGATACATAGAGATATATCTGCAGATTGATTACAACCACTAGACCTCACTATAGATTCTGCAAATCATTGCTCTCTACCACCTGACAGATACATGGTGAATATCCTGCAGATTAAATTACACCTCTGACCCCGGAGGATAGGCGATACATATGTGCAGAACATTGCTCCTTTACCTCCTGACAGATACATAGTGATATATGCTGCAGATTATTACACCTCTGACCTCTACATATGTGCAGAACATTGCTCCTTTACCTCCTGACAGATACATAAGTTATAGTAAGCTGCAGTGATTATGTACACCACTGACCTCTCTATAGATTCTGCAAATCATTGAGCTCCTCTACCTCCTGACAGATACATGGTGATATATCCTGCAGATTATTACACCTCTGACCTCTACATATGTGCAGAACATTGCTCCTTTACCTCCTGACAGATACATAGTGATATATGCTGCAGATTATTACACCTCTGACCTCTACATATGTGCAGAACATTGCTCCTTTACCTCCTGACAGATACATAGTGATATATGCTGCAGATTATTACACCACTGACCTCTCTATAGATCTGCAAATCATTGCTCCTCTACCTCCTGACAGATACATGATGATATATCCTGAAGATTATTACACCTCTGACTTCTCTATAGAGCCGCAGAACATCGCTCCTCTACCTCCTAATACATAGTGATATATGCTGCAGATTATTACACCTCTGACCTCTCTATAGAGCCGCAGAACATCGCTCCTCTACCTCCTAATACATAGTGATATATCCTGCAGATTATTACACCTCTGACCTCTCTATTGATCTGCAGAACATCGCTCCTCTACCTCCGGACAGATACATAATGATATATGCTGCAGATTATTACATCTGGCTTCTCTCCAGAAATCTATTATGGTGTTTTGGAGGGTTGAACCTGATTTTGTAACCCAGATTAGCGAACTCTGCACGGGATAAAGTTCACAGAGCCGCATTGTTGGTCGGACTCTGGGGAATGTCAGATATGTCTAATCTTTAACTCTTCTCAGCCAGAATGATATTTGCTGTGATTTTCGGCTCCTTGGGTATCTCCTCCTGGGTCTGCCCCCAGCGCTGTGAATTATACGGCGTCCGTATCACTGACCTCAATGGAGGGACTCGCGGCTCCTTAAAATATTGCACAATTCCCATTTACACCACAGAGGACGAAAGACACCGAGCTCAGCGCTGACTGCACCCGAATCCACCAAACCACGACCTGCACCCAATACAGCAACGACCCTGCCCCGTGTGGGACCCTGATCTATAGAATGTACAGTCACACCCATAACCAAACAATGCAAGAGCACAACCTAATCCACAGCAAGCATGGTCACACCCGAATATATAGAAAGCATGGTCACACCCGAATATATAGAAAGCATGGTCACACCCTGATCCATAGAAAGCATGACCACACCCTGATCCATAGAAAGCATGACCACACCCTGATCCAAAGTAAGCATGACCACACCCTGATCCATAGTAAGCATGAACACACCCTGATCCATAGAAAGCATACCAACCCTCCCTGATCCAAAGAAAGCATACCACACCCTATCCAAAAGAAGAAATTGAACCCCACCCACCCATAGAAAGCATGACCCCAACCCTGATCAAAAAAAAGCCCCTGACCCACCCTGGGTCCCAAAAAAAAGCATGAAAACCAACCCAAAACCATAGAAAGCATGGCACACCCTAAAATTAGAAAGATGAACCACTTTCCCCCCCTGATCCCTAGAAAGCATGAACACAAAACCCGATCCTAGAAAGAAAAAGAAAAACCACCCTGATCCAAGAAGCATGGCACACCCGTTATGAAAGATGGACCACCCAAAAAATAGAAACATACCAACCCAAAAATAGAAACATGGCACACCCCCAAAAAAGAAAGCATGACCACACCCGAAAAATAAAAAAACTGGGGCACACCCGTAAAAAAAAAGCAGGTCACAACCCAAATATATAGAAAGCATGAAAAACCGATCCCAAAAAAGCATGAAAACAAACCCCCCTATCCATGAAACATGACCACACCCTATCCTAGAAACGAACAACCTAATCCATAAAAACATGACCAACCCTGATCCAAGAAAGCAAAAAACCCCTGATCCAAGAAAGATGGCAACCCAAAAATTTTAAAAACGCACACCCTTTTAAAAGAAAGATGGCCACCTCCCCTTAAAAAAAGCTTTACCCCAACCCTATCCATAGAAAGATGAACAACCCTATCCATAGAAAGATAAAACCCCATCCCAAAAAAAGCATAACACACCCAAACCTAAAACATACCCCCCCCTGTCATGAAAGCTGACCACCCGATCCCTAGAAGAGACCCAAAAACCCCAAAACCATAGAAACATGGCCCCCCCCGAAAAATAGAAAGCATGACCCCCCCTGACCATAGAAAAATAACCAAAAACCCCATCATAGAAAACAGAAACCCTATCCATAAAAGCATAAACCACACCCTATCATAGAAAGCAGAACACCCCTAATCCTTTGAAAGCATGGCCAACCCAAATTAAAACTACCACACCCTATCCCAAAAAAGCATACCACACCTGATCCAAAAAAAGAATAAAACCTAAACCCCCATCCAAGAAACATAACCCCCCAAAAAACACCCATCCATTAAAAGCATAAACCAACCCAATCCATAGAAAGCAAAGACCCCACCCTATCCTTAAAAAAACATGACCACACCCCCCTGATCCCCTGAAAGCAGACCACACCCCGATCCATTTGAAAGCATGAAACCCCCCTGACCAAGAAGCATGGCCCCCCCCTATAAGAAAGCAGGGCCACCCTTTATAGAAAGCATGCCAAACCCCGAATATAAAAAAGCATGACCAAACCCCTATCCATAGAAAGAAAGAGCACACCCGATCCAAAAAGAGAACACCCCTGATCCATAAAAGCATACCCCTCCCTAATCCAAAAAAGCATGACACACCCTGATCCATAGAAAACATGGACCACCCCGATCCCTAGAAAAAACCCCTTAAACACCCCCCTGATCCCAAAAAAGCAGACCACCCCCTGATCTTTGAAAGCATGACCACACCCTGATCCTAGAAAGATACCCCACCCGACCAAGAAACATACCCACCCCGATCCAAAAAAAGATGACCACAAAACCCCTGTCCTGAAAGCAAGACCACCCCTATCCCTGAAAAGATGGGGCACACCCTGATCCAAAGAAAAACATGACCACCCCCCGATCCATAGAAGCATGAAACACCCAAAACCCTAAAAAAGAAAAAACACACCCCGATCCAAGAAGCATGCCACCCCTGATCCCAAAAAGATGACCCCACCCTATCAAGAAGCATGAAGCATAAAAGGGAACCGTTGATTTTAAACCCGTGACGAAAACCAAGAAGAGAGAAAAAACCCGGACTTTAAGAAAAACTAAAAAACATGAGCAAAATCCATCGAAAACCCTGTTTCCCCAAAACCCGGGGTCTTTTTTATTGGCCCATCCCAAATGGGAAAATTTTTAGTTTTTCTAAAAAAGTCCTTTTTTAAAACCCACCTTTTATTGCAGGCGCACCGTCAAAAAGGGAACCCTTTTCTTGCTTGTTTGGGGAACCCGGGCCCCATTTGGATTTTAAAAACCCACATAGCAAACCCCCGCCAAAAAGGGGGCCCCAACCTTGGGGGGCAGGATCCCTTTTTCAGCTTAGCAAATTTATAAAAAGCAGCCCCCCAAACCCTACTTAGAAAGCAACCACACCCTATCCAAAAAGCATGACCACACCCCCATCCAAAGAAGCATGACCACACCCCGACCAAAAAAACATACCACACCCCCATCCCAAAAAAAAGCAAAAACAACCCCAACCATAAAAAGCATGACAAAACCCTATCCAAAAAAAGCATGACCACACCCCATCCAAAGAAAAACATGACCCCCACCCCCCATCCCAAAGGCCCTGACCACCCCTAACCATAAAAAACAGACCCACAAAACCAATCCCTAAAAGCATGACCACCCTGATCATAGAAAGCATGAGCAACCCTATCCCTAAAACATGCCCACACCCTTATCCAAAGAAAAACATGACCACAATTTCCTATCCAAAAAAAGCATGACCACAACCCGACCAAAGTAAGCATGACCACACCCCCATCCAAAAACATAACAAACCCTGATCCAAAAAACAAAAGACACACCCTGATCCATAAAAACATGAAAACACCCTGATCCAAGAAAACATGACCACCCCTATCCATAAAAGCTGAGCACACCCTATCCCCAAAAAAAATCCCAAAACCCCCCGACCAAAGAAAACCACTAAGGACCCTGATCCTAGAAAAAACAGGCACCCCCCTGACCATAGAAAGCATGACCACACCCCGGATCCTAAAAAGCATGAGCAAACCCCAATCCATAGAAAGCATTTAGCACACCCTAATCCATTGAAAGCATGACCACACCCTACCATTGAAAGCATGACCACATTCTGACCATAAAAGAGAGCACACCCTGACCATAGAAAGCATAACCACAACCAATCCATAAAAAAGCAGACCCACCCCCCCCAAAACCATAAAAGCAGACAACACCCTACCCCTAAAAAGATAAGAAAAACCCTAATCCTAAAAAGAAATGACACACCCAAATTCCATAAAAGCAAACCACAACCTAATCCATAGAAAGCATGAGCAACCCAATCCATACAAAGCATGACACACCCTGACCATAAAAAAGCATGACCACACCCTAATCCATAAAAACTGACCACCCTAATCCATAGAAAGCTTTCCCCTACCCTATCCATTGAAAGCATGACCACATTCTGACCATAAAAAAAGCAGCCCCACACCCTGATCTATAAAAGAAATGAGCCCCCTGATCCATTGAAAGCCTGACCACATCTATCCATAAAAACATGACCACACCCCTGATCCATTGAAAGCATGACCACACCCAGTCCATACAAAGCATGACACACCCTAATCCAAAAAAGCATACCACAAACCCAAATCCAAGAAAGCAGAGCACACCCTAATCCATAGAAAGCATGAGCAAACCCTGACCCATAGAAAAAATACACATCCTAATAATAAAAGGATGAACACACCCGATCCAAAAAAACCCCCCCAAAACACCCTATCCATAAAAGCATGACCACCCCTGACCATAGAAAGCATGCCCCAAAAAACCCTACCTAAAAGATGAGCACACCTAAAATTAGAAAGGATAAACACCCCTTAACCACACCCAATCCAAGAAGTGTAGAAAAAAACCCGAACCTCGCTTTATTCATAGATTGCATAACTACACCTTACAGGTAGAATACATACTGCCCCCCATACCCACCCCTAAAGTATATTTCCAGGGCATATTAAGGTTTAGGGGAACGTACTGTTTACGCCGCTATATGCCCACTGCTTCAGAAGTACGTACAGGCAGCGCATACTTCTGAAGCGCTCCCACTGACATCCACTTTCTTCCCATGCTTACGGCAGGTATTCATAGCTCTCAATTACACCTTGAAATACGTCGTGTGTATGTGTATATTATTATTATTATTTATTTTATAGCGCCATTTAATTTCCCTGGCGCTGTACTTTTAGGGGGGGTTTCATACAAACATAAGTCAAAAAATTTACAATAGTGACAATCTCGACTAAAAAAAGTACGAGGGGGAGACCCTACCCGCGAAGGCTTACAATCTACAATATATATTTGCACCCTTTGCACGCTGTACACCTCCACGTACCTGAGCGACACATTAGGATTTCCAGAAATTTTTACGCCCCCTCCCCAACGGAAAAGTGTTAGTTCTGCAGCAAACTCGAATCCCAAAGGCAGGTAGCCTGTCATAAAGAACCTGGGGAGGGGGACACAGTCATCTCTACACTCCACCCGAATTCCCCACCATGAAAGATGAGCGCATACCTGCTACATGGGGGACGCACAAGAGGAAGCGACATGGTATGTGCACCAATCACCTGCATAGGAGTCATACTCACCCCAGACACCCCGCTGTAATGAAGACGACCCAGAGGTGACCAAGATCCAAGGTGAATGTGAAAACCACCATCCCCACCAGCGAGAAGATGTACACACCCAGGGTGGTCTGTCTGAGGGAGACACCCGAGAGATTGAGCTGCCGACCCCCAAGCAAACCGCTCAGCCCATCCACCTCCACTCACCCTCACACTTACCCCTTGTTCTCCTCGCACTCATCCTCCGCCGCCTCCCCTCGCACTCATCCTCCGCCGCCTCCCCCCGCCCTCGTCCTCCGCCGCCTCCCCTCGCACTCATCCTCCGCCGCCTCCCCTCGCCCTCATCCTCCGCCGCCTCCTCTCGCCCTCATCCTCCGCCGCCTCCTCTCGCCCTCATCCTCCGCCGCCTCCTCTCGCACTCATCCTCCGCCGCCTCCTCTCGCACTCATCCTCCGCCGCCTCCTCTCGCACTCATCCTCCGCCGCCTCCCCCTCCGCCTCATCCTCCGCCGCCTCCCCTCGCCCTCCAACCTCCGCCGGCTCCCTCCCCCCTCATCCTGCGCCGCCTTCCCCTCGCCCTCATCCTCCGCCGCCTCCCTCGCACCTCATCCTCCGCCGCCTCCTCTCGCACTCATCCTCCGCCGCCTCCCCTCGCACTCTTCCTCCGCCGCCTCGACTCGCACTCATCCTCCGCCGCCTCGACTCGCACTCATCCTCCGCCGCCTCCTCTCGCACTCATCCTCCGCCGCCTCCTCTCGCACTCATCCTCCGCCGCCTCCCCTCGCACTCATCCTCCGCCGCCTCCTCTCGCACTCATCCTCCGCCGCCTCCCCTCGCACTCATCCTCCGCCGCCTCCCCTCGCACTCATCCTCCGCCGCCTCCTCTCGCACTCATCCTCCGCCGCCTCCTCTCGCACTCATCCTCCGCCGCCTCCTCTCGCACTCATCCTCCGCCGCCTCCTCTCGCCCTCATCCTCCGCCGCCGCCCCCCGCCCTCATCCTCCGCCGCCTCCCCTCGCCCTCATCCTCCGCCGCCTCCCCTCGCACTCATCCTCCGCCGCCTCCCCTCGCACTCATCCTCCGCCGCCTCCCCTCGCACTCCCTCCTCCGCCGCTCCTCTCGCACTCATCCTCCGCCGCCTCCTCTCGCACTCATCCTCCGCCGCCTTTCCCCTCGCACGCATCCTCAGCCCCTCCTCCGCCTCATCCTCCGCCGCCTCCCCTCGCCCTCAACCTCCGCCGCCTCCCCTCGCCCTCATCCTCCGCCGCCTCCACTCGCCCTCATCCTCCGCCGCCTCCCCTCGCACTCATCCTCCGCCGCCTCCCCTCGCCCTAATCCTCCGCCGTCTCCCCTCGCCCTCTGTCCGGTCCCGCCGTCTCCCCTCGCCTCATCCTCCGCCGCCTCCCCTCGCCTCAATCCTCCGCGCCCCCCTCCTCCCCCTCATCCTCCGCCGCCTCCCCTCGCCCTCATCCTCCGCCGCCTCCTCTCGCCCTCATCCTCCGCCGCCTCCTCTCGCCCTCATCCTCCGCCGCCTCATCTCGCCCTCATCCTCCGCCGCCTCCTCTCGCCCTCATCCTCCGCCGCCTCCCTCGCCGTCATCCTCCGCCGCCTCCCTCGCCCTCATCCTCCGCCGCCTCCCCTCGCCCTCATCCTCCGCCGCCTCCCCTCGCCCTCATCCTCCGCCGCCTCCCCGCGCCCTCATCCTCCGCCGCCTCCCCTCGCCCTCATCCTCCGCCGCCTCCCCTCGCACTCATCCTCCGCCGCCTCCCCTCGCCCTCATCCTCCGCCGCCTCCCCTCGCCCTCATCCTCCGCCGCCTCCTCTCGCCCTCATCCTCCGCCGCCTCCCCTCGCCCTCATCCTCCGCCGCCTCCCCTCGCCCTCATCCTCCGCCGCCTCCCCTCGCCCTCATCCTCCGCCGCCTCCCCTCGCACTCATCCTCCGCCGTCTCCTCGCCCTCGTCCTCCGCCGCCTCCTCTCGCACTCATCCTCCGCCGCCTCCCCTCGCACTCATCCTCCGCCGCCTCCCCTCGCCCTCATCCTCCGCCGCCTCCTCTCGCACTCATCCTCCGCCGCCTCCTCTCGCACTCATCCTCCGCCGCCTCCTCTCGCCCTCATCCTCCGCCGCCTCCTCTCGCCCTCATCCTCCGCCGCCTCCCCTCGCCCTCATCCTCCGCCGCCTCCCCTCGCCCTCATCCTCCGCCGCCTCCCTCGCCTCATCCTCCGCCGCCTCCCCTCGCCCTCATCCTCCGCCGCCTCCCCTCGCCCTCATCCTCCGCCGCCTCCCCTCGCCCTCATCCTCCGCCGCCTCCCCTCGCCCTCATCCTCCGCCGCCTCCCCTCGCACTCATCCTCCGCCGCCTCCCCTCGCACTCATCCTCCGCCGCCTCCTCTCGCACTCATCCTCCGCCGCCTCCCCTCGCCCTCATCCTCCGCCGCCTCCCCTCGCCCTCATCCTCCGCCGCCTCCTCTCGCACTCATCCTCCGCCGCCTCCCCTCGCACTCATCCTCCGCCGCCTCCACTCGCCCTCATCCTCCGCCGCCTCCCCTCGCACTCATCCTCCGCCGCCTCCTCTCGCACTCATCCTCCGCCGCCTCCTCTCGCACTCATCATCCCCGCCTTTCCCCCCGCCCTCATCCTCCGCCGCCTCCCCTCGCCCTCATCCTACCCGCTCCCCTCGCGCTCATCCTCCGCCGCCTCCCCTCGCACTCATCCTCCGCCGCCTCCTCTCGCACTCATCCTCCGCCGCCTCCCCTCGCACTCATCCCCCGCCGCTCCCCTCGCACTCATCCTCCGCCCCCTCCTCTCGCACCTCCTCCTCCGCCTCCCTCGCCCTCATCCTCCGCCGCCTCCCTCGCCTCATCCTCCGCCGCCCCTCTCGCCCTCATCCTCCGCCGCCTCCCCTCGCACTCATCCTCCGCCGCCCCGCGCACTCATCCTCCGCCGCCTCCCCTCGCACTCATCCTCCGCCGCCACCGCTCGCCCTCATCCTCCGCCGCCTCCTCTCGCACTCATCCTCCGCCGCCTCCTCTCGCACTCATCCTCCGCCGCCTCCTCTCGCACTCATCCTCCGCCGCCTCCCCTCGCACTCATCCTCCGCCGCCTCCTCTCGCACTCACTTGTAGGTCTTGGTCTTATCCAGCCAGAAGCCGGTGACCAGCGCTCCGCACATTCCGGCCAAGGTGATGGTCAGACCAATGCGTCCAGCGTTCACCTCTTCTCCCTGTGTAGAGGAGCAGATGGTGAGAGGGGCCAGACTCTCGGGGGTCTCTCCCCGCCACTAGTCACTTACAGGGTAATGCTCTGTCACCATGCGGTTCAGTAGGGTGGACAGAGAATAGAAGGCTCCTGTGTTCAGTCCTGAAATCAGACAGAAAGCCACTCAGTGACATAAAAGGTACCGATGTGCCACCACCCATCCCGGGGACCGACGTGCCACCACCCATCCCGGGGACCGACCCTCTCCCCACCCTGGGGACCGATGTGCCACCACCCATCCCGGGGACCGATGTGCCACCACCCATCCCGGGGACGACCCTCTCCTCACCCTGGGGACCGATGTGCCACCACCCATCCCGGGGACCGATGTGCCCCACCACCCATCCCGGGCACCGACCCGCTCCCCACCCTGGGACCGATTTTGCCACCACCCATCCCGGGGACCAACCCTCTCCCCACCCTGGGGACCGATGTGCCACCACCCATCCCGGGGACCAACCTTCTCCCCACCCTGGAGACCAATGTGCCACCACCCATCCCGGGGACCGACCCTCTCCCCACCCTGGGGACCGATGTGCCACCACCCATCCCGGGGACCGACCCTCTCCCCACCCTGGGGACCGATGTGCCACCACCCATCCCGGGGACCGACGTGCCACCACCCATCCCGGGGACCGACCCTCTCCCCACCCTGGGGACCAATGTGCCACCACCCATCCCGGGGACGACCCTCGCCTCACCCTGGGGACTGAGGTGCCACCACCCATCCCGGGGACCGACGTGCCACCACCCATCCCGGGGACCGACCCTCTCCCCACCCTGGGGACCGATGTGCCACCACCCAGCCCGGGGACCGACGGTCTACCGACCCTGGGGACCGATGTTCCACCACCCATCCCGGGGACCGATGTGCCACCACCCATCCCGGGGACGACCCTCTCCTCACCCTGGGGACCGATGTGCCACCACCCATCCCGGGGACCGACGTGCCCCCACCCATCCCAGGGTCCGACCCTCTCCCCACCCTGGGGACTGAGGTGCCACAACCCATCCCGGGGACCGACCCTCTCCCCACCCTGGGGACCGATGTGCCACCACCCATCCCGGGGACGACTGCCACCACCCATCCCGGGGCGACCCTCTCCCCACCCTGGGGACCGATGTGCCACCACCCATTCCCGGGGACCGACCCCTCCCCACCCTGGGGACCGATGTGCCACCACCCATCCGGGACTGACCCTCTCTCACCCTGGGACTGAGGTGCCACCACCCATCCCGAGGGGAAACCCAACCCTCTGCCCACCCTGGGGACCGATGTGCCACCACCCATCCCGGGGACTGACCCTCTCCTCACCCTGGGGACTGAGGTGCCACCACCCATCCCGGGGACCGACCCTCCTCCCCACCCTGGGGACCGATGTGCTACCACCCATCCCGGGGACCGACCCTCTCCCACCCTGGGGACCGACGTGCCACCACCCATTCCCGGGACCGACCCTCTCCTCACCACCCTGGGGACCGATGTTGCAACCACCCATCCGGGGGACCGAGGTGCCACCACCCATCCTCGGGGACCGAACCCTCCCCCACCCTGGGACCGATGGCCACCACCCACCCCGGGACCGACCCTCTCCCCACCCTGGGGACCGATGTCCACCACCCATCCCGGGACCGACGAGCCACCATCCATCCCCGGGACCACCCTCTCCCCACCCTGGGGACTGAGGTGCCCACCACCCATCCCGGGGACACGACCCTCTCCCCACCCTGGGTACCGATGTGCTACCACCCTTCCCGTGGTCCGACCCTCTCCCCACCCTGGGGACCGATGTGCCACCACCCATCCCGGGGACCGACCCGCTCCCCACCCTGGGGACCGATGTCCACCCACCATCCCGGGACGCGACCCTATCCCCACCCTGGGGACTGATGTGCCACCACCCATCCCGGGGACTGACCCTCTCCTCACCCTGGGGACTGAGGTGCCACCACCCATCCCGGGGACCAACCCTCTCCCCACCCTGGGACTGATTGCCACCCCCCATCCCGGGACCGACCCTCTCCCCACCCTGGGGACCGATGTGCCACCACCCATCCCCGGGGGCCGACGTGCCACCACCCATCCCGGGGACCGACCCTTTTCCCCCACCCTGGGGGCCGATGTGCCACCCCCATCCGGGACGACCCTCTCCTCACCCTGGGGACTGAGGGGCCACCACCCATCCCGGGGACCGACGTGCCACCACCCCCTCCCGGGGACCGACCCTCTCCCCCCCCTGGGGACCGATGTGCCAACCACCCATCCCGGGACCGATGTGCCACCACCCATCCCGGGGACCGACCCTCTCCCCACCCTGGGGACCAATGTGCCACCAGCCTCGCTAGGTACCAACCCTCTCCCCACCCTGGGGACCGATGTGCTACCACCCATCCCGGGGACCGACCCTCTCCCCACCCTGGGGACCAATGTGCCACCAACCCTGCTGGGAACCAACACGTCACCACCCTGGACACCGATATGCCACCAACCCTGCTGGGACCCAACCCTCTCCCCACCCTGAACACCGATGTGCCACCAACCCTGCTGGGAACCAACCCTCTCCCCACCCTGGACCGATGTGCCACCAACCCTGCTGGGAACCAACACGTCACCACCCTGGACACCGATATGCCACCAACCCTGCTGGGAACCAACACGTCACCACCCTGGACACCGATGTGCCACCAACCCTGCTGGGAACCAACCCTCTCCCCACCCTGGACACCGATGTGCCACCAGCCATACTGGGGACTGACACACTACCAGTTTAGCTGGGGAACGTTTTGCCACCAGCCATGCTGGGGTCCGACACTCCATCACCCACCCTGGGGCCCTACGTGCCACCACCCACCCAGTGGACAAACCCTCTCCCCACCCTGGGGACCGATGTGCCACCAACCATGCTGGGGACCAACACACCACCACCCACCCCAGGGACCAAACCTCTCCCTACCCTGGACACTGATGTGCCACCACCCACACTGGGGACCAAACCTCTCCACCATCCACCCAAGGACCAAACCTCACCACCAACCACCCCGGGGACCGACGTACCACCACTCACACTGGGGACCAACACTCCACCACCCACCCCGGGGACCAAACCTCTCCCTACCCTGGACACTGATGTGCAACCAACCATGCTGGGGACCACTACCCACCTCAGGGATCGACCATCTCCCCCACCCTGGAGACTGACGCACCATCAACTCCATGGACCGATGAGCCTCCACCCACCTCAGGGCCCCTGCAAAAACTCACCATATGAAACAACCAGAAGGATGAAGTTTGGGTTCTTCACGAGCCGCAGTATGGAGAGTTTGTAGGAATATTGACCATCAGAAGAGTGCTGCATGGCTTGAGCCAACGTGGGGGGCAGTGGAGGGGCGTCCTGAAAAACTGCACGTACAGACACGGAAATCAGAGACCAACACAAACAGCAAAGTCACTCCCATCACTAATCCCGCTACACACAGCTGTGCTACACCGCCATCTTGTTCTGTATCTCTACTACTCCAGTATTTGACATTTGGATCATACTTACCAAAAATGACCAGGATGAAGAGTACACTGGCCACGGCCGCTGTCCCGTAGAACATGGTGCTGATGTGATACGAGAGCTGCTCCTTATCTGCTATATTGGGAACCAAGACTGGGGGTAAAAGGAACCCCACCGCCACCCCAAGCTGCAAAACAGAGCAATGGGGTTATGTCAGCGCTGCAGATACGGAGGAGAGATACAGGAGTATGCAGAATGGCGGACAGCTAAGCTCTCTACTGGATGACGGGTGCAAGATGGTTTGGGAAGGCATCATCCAGGGGTAAGGTCCAGTAGAGGAGAGCAGAGGCAGCAGCCTGGGGAAGGGTGGGGGCCGGAGAGGACAAGTGCTGGGGCCTCCCAAAATATTCATAAGCATTTATCAAAGATGGGGAGGTCTCCTGAAGACACAGAGGATGCAGTGAGGGGGAAGATTCAGACTGGCACAGATTCCGGAGGAGAAGATGGCGACATTGGCACAGTTTCAGGGGGAGAAGATGGCGACGTTGGCGCAGTTTCAGGGGGAGAAGATGGCGACATTGGCGCAGTTTCAGGGGGAGAAGATGGCGACGTTGGCGCAGTTTCAGGGGGAGAAGATGGCGACGTTGGCGCAGTTTCAGGGGGAGAAGATGCCGACATTGGCGCAGATTCAGGGGGAGAAGAGGGTGACATTGGCGCAGTTTCAGGGGGAGAAGATGGCGACGTTGGCGCAGTTTCAGGGGGAGAAGATGGCGACGTTGGCGCAGTTTCAGGGGGAGAAGATGGCGACGTTGGCGGTTTCAGGGGGAGAAGATGGCGACGATGGCGCGGTTTCAGGGGTGAGAAGATGGTGACGTTGGCGCGGTTTCAGGAGGAGAAGATGGCGACGTTGGCGCAGTTTCAGGGGGAGAAGCTGGCGACGTTGGCGGTTTCAGGGGGAGAAGATGGCGACGTTGGCGGTTTCAGGGGGAGAAGATGACGACATTGGCGCAGTTTCAGGGGGAGAAGATGGCGACGTTGGCGCTGTTTCCGGGGGAGACGCTGGCGACGTTGGCGCTGTTTCCGGGGGGAAGATGACGACGTTGGCGCAGTTTCACGGGGAGAAGATGGTGACGTTGGCGCAGTTTCAGGGGGAGAAGATGGCGACGTTGGCGCAGTTTCAGGGGGAGAAGATGGTGACGGCGCAGTTTCAGGGGGAGAAGATGGCGACGGTGGCGGTTTCCGGGGGCGCAGATGGTGACGTTGGCGGTTTCAGGGGGAGAAGATGGCGAAATTGGCACAGTTTCAGGAGGAGAAGGTAGCGACGTTGACGCAGTTTCAGGGGGAGAAGATGACGAAATTGGCACAGTTTCAGGAGGAGAAGGTAGCGACGTTGGCGCAGTTTCAGGGGGAGAAGATGACGAAGTTGGCGCAGTTTCAGGGGGAGATGGCGACGTTGGCGCAGTTTCAGGGGGAGAAGATGGCGACGATGATGAGTTTGGCGCAGTTTCCGGTGGAGATGATGATGTTGGCGCAGTTTCCGGTGGAGATGATGATGTTGGCGCAGTTTCCGGTGGAGATGATGATGTTGGCGCAGTTTCAGGGGGAGATGATGATGTTGGCGCAGTTTCCGGTGGAGATGATGATGTTGGCGCAGTTTCCGGTGGAGATGATGATGTTGGCGCAGTTTCAGGGGGAGATGATGATGACGTTGGCGCAGTTTCCGGTGGAGATGATGATGTTGGCGCAGTTTCCGGTGGAGATAATGATGTTGGCGCAGTTTCCGGTGGAGATGATGATGTTGGCGCAGTTTCAGGGGGAGAAGACGAGAATGCAGCAATAACAAAGAAGCATTGTTAGGCGACGCTGCAGTCTGTTATCCCCCGCACTCCATGGCGGCTGGCAGATAACAGGTGAGCGAGGACAACATCTGTGGAGACACTTACCTGATTGCCAAACACTCCAAGAGAGCAGGCGGTGGAGACTTCACTGCAGCTGAACCACACGGACGCGATGCGGGACGGCATTCCCAGGATGAAGACTTGCGCCGTTGCACAAACCAACTGTCCAAACAGCGTCACCCCATAGAGGTCCGGCCGCGCGCTGCCCGTCTTTATCCAGGCGCCCAGACAGTTCAGTCCTGTGCCAACGAGTGCAATGATCCGCAGGCCGCGGGTGTCCAGCAGCCAGGACACCGGGAAGATAAGCGGGATGTAGACCAGCATGTAGGACATGGAGAGCCAGTCGATGGCCAGGCTGCTGACGCCATAGTAGTCGATGAAGATGTTACTGATGATCCCGTACTGCAGCCACTGGAAGGCGTTACACAGCGAGTACGAGCTGAAGAGCAGCACCATCAACCAGCGGCGGCGGTACAGCCGGGTCACAGGGGCCACCAACGGCCGCACACCATTGCTGACCCACTCCCCAGCAGGGCTCTTCTCGGTGCCCTCCTTGGTGGGGGGCAGCAGGTCGTCCCCCGAGAACCGCTCCTCCGCTATTATGGTCATGCTCATGACCTCCAAGCCATCGCCAGATCACTGGACGCAAGAGCTGACCATCCAGTCACCACCACGGACCTGCGGACTGCCCGAAACAAGCCTCCCTCCCCCTGGGGTCTACCACCCTCTACCCCGGTCAGACAAGTTTCTGAATCTGTCTCTCTATCTTCTCCTCTACTTGACAGTCTCTCTCTCTTCTTCTCCTCTACGTGACACTCTCTCTTCTTCTCCTCTACTTGACAATCTCTCTTCTTCTCCTCTACTTGACAGTCTCTCTCTCCTCTTCTCTTTGATTGTCTCTTTATCTCCTCCTCCCCTCTATGTGACAGTCCCTGTCTCTCTTCTCTATCAGTTTCTTCTCTATGTGTCAGTCTCTTTCACCTCCTTCCCTCTATGAGGCAGTCGCTGTCTCTCTCTCTCCTCCTCTATGTGACAGTTGCTGTCTCTCTCCTCTGTCCAACAGTCTCCCTACATTAGTTCCTCTATGTGGGTCACATGCTGATTGTTCCTCTCTCACTTTCTCTCTGTGTAATCCCTTTAAGTCTTTTCGGTCTCTTAGTTGCTCTGACCCGTCTCCCCAGTGTCTCAGCTTGTCTGTCCCGGCTGTCTGATCTCACGGTCTCGCAGCTGATTTGCCCCAGTCAGTCTCCCGGTCTCTCAGCTCCTCTGTCCCGTCTCACCGGTCTCTTTGCTCGGTCTCCCAGGGTCTCAGCTCCTCTGTCCCTCTCTTCGGTCTCTCAGCTCCTCTGTCCCTCTCTTCGGTCTCTCAGCTCCTCTGTCCCTCTCTTCGGTCTCTCAGCTCCTCTGTCCCTCTCTTCGGTCTCTCAGCTCCTCTGTCCCTCTCTTCGGTCTCTCAGCTCCTCTGTCCCTCTCTTCGGTCTCTCAGCTCCTCTGTCCCTCTCTTTTTGGGCTTCAGCTCCTCTTCCCTCTCTTCGGTCCTCAGCTCCTCTGTCCCCTTCTTCGTCTCAGCTCCTCTGTCCCTTCTCGGTCTCCCCACTCCTCTGTCCCTCTCTTCGGTCTCTCACTCCTCTGCCCTTTTTTCTTCGGTCTCTAATCTCCTCTTTCCCTCTCTTCGGTCTCTCACTCCTTGTCCCCCCTCTTCGGTCTCTCAGCTCCTCTTTTCCCTCTCTGGGCTCAGTCCTCGTCCCCTTCCTCGGTCTCTAGCTCCTCTGTCCTTTTCGGTCTCTTTAGCTCCTCTGTCCCTCCTTCGGTCCCCTCAGGCTCCTCTGTCCCCCCTCTTCGGTCTTCAGTCCCTGCCCTCTCTTCGGTCTCTCATCCTTGTCCCTCTCTCGGTCTCAGCTCCTTGCCCTCCCTCGGTTCCCCAGCTCCCTGTCCTTCTCCCGGTCTCTTTTTCGGTCTCCCCGGGCTCAGCTCCTCTGTCCCCCCCTTCGGGGCTCTCAGCTCCTCTGTCCCTCCTTTGTCTCTCAGCTCTCTGTCCCTCTCTTCCTTTTCCCCGCTTTTTTTTTGTCCCTCTCTTCGGTCTCTCATCCTCTTCCCTCTCCCGGTCTCTCCCCTCTTTCCTGTTCCCCCCGGTTTTCCTTTTCCGGTCCCTGGGTCTCAGCTCCTCTGTCCCGTCTCTTCGGTCTCTCAGTCCTCTGTCCCTTTCCGGTCTCTCAGCTCCTCGTCCTTCCGGTCTCTCAGTCCTTGTCCCTCTCTCCGGTCTCACTCCTCTGTCCCTTTTCCCGGTCTTTTGCTCCTCTTCCGGGGTTTAGGTCCTTTGGGCGGGCTCCCCGGGTCTAGCTCCCCTGTCCCTTTTTTCGGTCCTTCATCCTCTGTCCCCCTCTTTTGGTCTCTCGCTTCTGTCCCCTTCTCCCGCTCCCCTTTTCCTTTCTTCGGTCCTCAGCTCCTCTTCCCCCCCTTCGGGCTCTAGCTCTCTGTCCCTCTCTTCGGTCTCTCGCCCTCTGTTCCCCTTTTTGGTCTCTCAGCTCCTCTGTCCCTTCTTCGGTCCCCTTTGCTCCTCTGTCCCCTCCTTCGGTCTCTCAGTCTTGTCCCCCCTCTTGGGCTCTCAGCTCCTCTGTCCCTTCTCTTTTGGCTCTCGCTCCTCTGTCCCCCTCTTTTGGGCTCTAGTCCTCGTCCTCTCTTTGGTCTTCGTCCTCTGTCCCTCCTGGTTTTCAGCTCTCTGTCCCTCTCCTCGGTCCCACTCCCCTTCCTTCTCCTCTCTTTGGGGCTTTCCCGGGTCTTCAGCTCTCTGTCCTTTCTTCGGGCTTCAGCCCTCTTCCCTCTCTTCGGTCCCCTTTAGCTCCTCTGTCCCTCTCTTTTGGTTCCTCAGTCCTCTGTCCCCTCTTCGCTTCGCTCCTCGTCCCTCTCTTTTGGTCCTCAGCTCCTCTGTCCCTCCTCGGTCTCCCCACTCCTTTGTCCCCTCTTCGGGCTTCAGCTCCCCTGTCCTCTCTTCGGTCTCTCAGCCCTCTGTCCCCCCTTTGGGCTCTCGCTCCTCTGTCCCCCCCCCTTCGGTCTCTCAGCTCCCCTGTCCTCTCTTCGGTCCTCAGCTCCTCTGTCCCTCTCCTCGGTCTCAGTTCTGCCCCTCCTCGGTCTTTATCTCTTCCTTTCCCCCCTCTTTTTTCCGGTCTCCCAGGGGGTCCTCTGTCCCTTTTCCTCGGTCTCTCAGCTCCCCTTTTCCCTCTTTTCGGGCTCTCAGTCCTCTGTCCCTCTCTTTGTCTCTCACTCCTCTGTCCCCCCTCCCCCGGGGGGGTCACTCTCTGTCCCCTCCTCGGTCCTTTGCCCTCTGCCTTCTTCCTTTTTGGTTCCTCTCAGCTCCTCTGTCCCCCTCTCTTCGGTTCTCGCTCCTCTGTCCCTTTCTTCGGTCTCTCAGCTCCCCTGTCCCCCTCTTCGGTTTTCTCAGCTCCTTTGTCCTTTCTTCGGCTTCACTCCTCTGTCCCTCCTTTCCCCTTCTCAGTCCTTGTCCCTTTCTTCGGTTTCAGTCCTCTGTCCTTTCTTCGGGCTCTCGCTCCTCGTCCCTCTCTTCGGTCTCTCAGTCCTCTGTCCCTCTCTTCGGTCTCTAGCTCCTCTGTCCCCTCTTTCGGTCTCTCAGTCCTCTGTCCCTCTCTTTCGGGGCTCTCGCTCCTCTGTCCCTCCTTCGGGGCTCTCACTCTCGTCCGTCTCTTGGCTTATTTCCCCCCTCACACTTTTTCTCTGATGTTTTGTGCAAAAAAACTTTCCCGTCCTGGGGCCCTCCCCCCACCGGCTTTGGGTTGGTCACAAGTTAAAGAAAAATTTTAAACCCCCTATGAAACCCTGGGCCCCCCTGACCCCGCCCCTCCCAAAAAATTGAATTGAAAAACCAAAAATGGAAACTTCTAACGTCAATGACCCCAGCATTATTTGAACTGAGCGCAGCCCCGAGCTGGAAACTCCCAGCATGCCTGCGGGGGGAACTATCCGTGCCATTACATGATAAATAAAGTTAAGTATGTACAATTGACTGCAAAATTTCCTCTGGGTCAGTGAAAAATTTTTACACTACTGACCCGCAGAATAGGGGGCACTCTGGAGGAAATACAAATGAACTCAGGATTGTACAGGATAAGTAATGTATGTACATGAGCCCAGCAAATAGTGAGTGAGTCTGAGGATAATACAGGGGAACTCAGGATCAGTACAGGATAAGAATGAGTACCGTGATGCACCCAGAATAGTGGGACTTGGAGGGTAAACAGATTAAAATCAGGATCAGTTCGGTAAGTAAAGATGTAAGGGGACTGCACCAGAGAAAAGTGAGGCAGCTCTGGAGGATAAACAGGAGGGAATCAGGATCAGTAAAGGGGTAATTAATGTATGTCAGTGACCACCGCAGAATAGGATGCAGCTCTGAGGATAATACAGGATGAAACTCAGGATCAGTCAGGAAAAAAG